>PVJS01021025.1:0-31942 GCA_004027185.1 Glis glis
TCTCTCTCTCTCTCTCTCTCCCTCTCTACTTAGTGAGGCCCTCCGCAACTTCGTGAGACCCAGTTTCACAATAAAGTATAAAAAAAATAGGCCCAGGGGTGTAGCGCGGAGGTAGAACGCCCCTGCGTTCAATCCCCGGTACCACAAAATAAATAAATAAATAAATAAATAAATAAATAAATAAATAAATAAATAAAGTATAAAAAATAGGGCCGGGGGCATAGCGCGGAGGTAGAACTCCCCTGCATGCAATCCCCGGTACCGCAAAAAAAAAAAAATAAGTAGCTTACAACATCATGAGATGTTTGTTATTTCAGGATGGACTTTAATGATTGCTTATGTTTGTGTGTGTGTGTGTGTGTGTGTGTGTGTGTGTGTGTGTGTATACACAGTTCACAGGAGTTATTCACAAGAACATTTTTCTATTCTAAAAATCACAGTTCTGTATAGTTATGAAAAAATGTTGAATGTGGGGAAATTGAGCCTTATCCATTAATCAAATACTTTATCTTGGATTATTAGATTATTTGTATCAATATCATTACAAAGACTGAAGGATTGTTGTAATGAATATGTTGGATAATTGGCTATTATTGGTATTCAAGTAGGAGAAATGTTGAGGCAATATGTCTAGCTTCTTATCATAGAGACCGTGATATCACATCAATAGAATGAAACATTCATATCAGTTTATAATCCTCTGCTATGTGCATAAGGAATAAAGTTAGTCACATGGTTAGGAAAAGTAGGATAGAACACCGATTTAAATTTGCCTCTTTCTAAGACCAAAGATCTTGAAGGATCTGAAACGTGGAGATGTTAAGCAATCTTGCCTAAGATCATTGGAAATCTCCCAGACAACCACTATTTTCATCCAAAAAACCCTTTGGTCCGTCATAATTCTAAGTATCTACCGCTTACCTACTTGACCAAGATAGTAAAAACACCTATTGAAGGTCCGAAATTCAAACTTTATTTCTGTTTCTTTTATAAATCTGCTATTGGAATGCAGAGGTTGTAGACTGAAACTTATCTTTGATGTGCTCTTGACAAGCTGAAATACTGTGAATAGGTCTGTGTGCCAAGACATTGATTCCCATACCCTTCTTGGTGGCCAGGCATGGATGAGAGCAGTTAGTGACCCCAAAAGGTCATTTTTAGTTTTGAGCTGCCTTTACAGATTTTCCCAGTTTGACATTAAAAATGTATTCCTTTTTATGCTTGTCATGACAATTTCCTATGAAACAAGAGGATTGGGTGAGTTGCTTCCTAATGTCCATTCCATGCCTATAATTCTATGGTCCTATATCAGCCTGCAGTTAAAGTAGCCAGAACTCCCCATTCCTTTAGCCATATTTCCCTCAGCCACAGAAGTTCATAAAAATAGAATTAAAAAACATGGAAAAATGTAGTAGAGTATATTTCATGTACAGGAAATCTACTACCTGAATTTTATTGGACTCTGCACAGAGGTAATCCTTGTTTTTGTGGGAGAGAGGGACTAAGGAAGTAGGACCTAATCTATTATTTTAAAATATTGTTATAATAAAGGACCTGTGACATATCTCTGTGATCCATCCAGTTCTCTGCTTCCTCTTTGTGATTTGTTGTCTTTGGGTATCCCCAGTGGTTAGCTAGCTGAGCTCCCGAATTCTATATACAAAAGACCCTGAGAGGAGAAATTTATTGTTGGCAAATTTCCATCATCACCAAGAGGGAAGAAGATGAGAAAGACAGTGGAAGTGGCTGACTCTAACATGTTCAATAATACTCTCTTTCAAGAAGTCAAATTTAATTATTTGCTGGAAAGAATACAATAATTTTCCTCCAGATTCAAGTGAGTGGTAATGGAGAAAAACTTTTCTGTCTTCATTTTGCTTTTCGTTTCCCTTCAGAATTCCATGTCAGGTTTGCAATCATCTTTGGACATCTTCAAAATCTTGATTATTCCTTGGAAAAGAGACATCATTCTTTCTGGACCTCATAGATAAAGACAAAGCAAAGTGGTATCACTTTCACTCTACAAAATTTCATTTTTCCGTGCAATTACTTCTGAAGCCTCTCTTGACTGATTAGAATGAAGTTGGCAATTCATTCCTAAATGCACAGCCTCACACCCACACACAATGAGATAACGTGTGTGAAAAGACTTTGTAAACCATATGAGATCTTATTAAATTATTACATAGTCTTCATTATCATTTAATTAGAACACAAATGCAATAAAATCCAATATTGAATAGCTCAGTATTTTCCCCACTCCCCATTTTTTCATCATGCCTTTTACCTTAAATGTTATTCTATATCTCTTTCATGTTTCTTTGTTAACAAATACTTTGAAAGCAAGGATAAACTCTTTCATAAGCTGTGTGGTTAAGTATTTCTGTGTATATTCTATATTCAAGAGTGCTCACTGCTCTTCTTAACCACAAAAAGCTTCAGTTTCATGGAGGATATAAGATGGATATTTATGAAGACATCATAGAAAAATGAGAATTAATAAAGTTATAAATTACTTTAGACATTTGGTAACCAATGTCTAAAAGGGAGCCTAAAAGGGAAAGACAGCTGTGAATTTGGGTAGTGAAGTTGGTAGTAAGCTGGTCCTTGGCAGAGAAAGAGGATTTGTATTTACAGATGTGGAATGTGTGCATGAAGGTGCTTCTTAAATAGTACAATAAAAAAGGATTGCATCAAACCAAAAATGTTTTGTATAGCAAAGGAAACAATGAAAAGAGTGAAGAGAACATAGAATGGGAGAAAAATGTAGAAATCATATACCTTATAAATGGTTAATATTCTTAATATCCAACATATATAAGGAAATTGAACATCCCAATAGCAAGAAAACAAATAACCCAATTAAAAATGGTAGAGGATCTTAACACACATTTCTCAGAAGACATAAAAATTGCCAACAGGGTGTAAGAAAAGACACTCAACCCCACTGATATGAGGGAAATGAAAATTAAAACCACAATAAGATGTTACCTAACTCGATTAGATTAGCCATTGTCAAAAAGATTAAAGAAAACAACTATTGGTAAGGGTGCAGAAAAAGGGAACCCTTGTTCACTGTTGGGAGGGGATGTAAATTAGTATAGCCATTATAGAAAACAGTGCACAAGTGCCTTAAAAAATTAAAAATGCTCTCCCATATGATCCAGCTATCCTACTACTGAGAATATATCCAAAGAAAATGAAATCATTACATCAGTACTCCATGTTCACTGCATCATAACTCACAATAGCAAAGAGAGATTCAAAAATCCAAGTGTCTACTGACAGATGAACGGATAAAAATATGTGGTGTATATATATGCAAAGGAATCAGTCCTAACACAGAAGGAAATCATATAATTTGCAACTACATGGTGAACCTGGAGGACATAATGCCAAATAGAAAGATACATATTCATGATCTCACCTATTTGTGGAAACTAAGAAAGGTGAACTCTTAGAAACATATGAGTGATGGTTACTAAGGGCTAGGGTATAGTTTGAAGATCTTAGTCAAAAGATTCATAATTCCAATTAGGAGAAATGCATCCAAAAGATCTACTGTACAATAAGGAGATTATAGTTAATAATGTGTTTTTGAGAATCACTTACTAGATCTGAAATGTTCTCATTAAAAAATGTTAAGTATGTGAGGTAATGCCTATATTATTTAGCTCAATTTAGGCATCCCATAATGCATACATATCTCACAACATCTAGTTGTACATAATAAATATATACTATCTTTATTTTATATTAAATTAATTTGATTAATAAATATACACTATATTTTTGTATTAAATTAATTTAATTAATTTTATAAATACCATGATACACTTTTGCCACCAAATTTTCTACTCTATATCAGAATTATGTCCTTTGAACTGTACAAATTCATAAATTGTTTTGAAAATAACATTATAACAGTATAGGTGAATATACGATGTGATCAATATATACATGATTCAGTAGTTGCCATTACAATATGAATTCAACTTCCATTAAAGTCAGAAAAAACTCTCAGGAACCCACCATTAACAAGTCTGAACTACATGTTATGAGTAATATAAAAATAAATAGTACTTGGTCTTTTTATTAAAGAGTGAATAATCTACTATGAGGTATAATTACAGTGCACCACTAAAAATATAATAAAGAGTTAATAATCTAGGAGGTTAGGAATATAATTTTAATATCATGGAGAAAGTGAAAAATTAGTTAACCTAAATTTTCATATTTTTCCCTAATTCATAGTGAGAATATAGGGAAAATCTTTCCTTCTGAAGTTTCAGTTTTGCCTCCTATGAATGCTTGAGCTGACAGATTAATTCTCTCTTTCCTACCAATGTGGTCATTGCTCTTGGGCAGGCTCTTGTTGCCTCTGGAATGAACTATTGCCACAGATTGAACTCTCTCTTCTTTCAGTATTGCCTTCAACTCTCTCGTGTGTGTGTGTGTGTGTGTGTGTGTGTGTGTGTGTGTGTGCATGCGCGCATCTGTATATACACATACATACATAATATAGTGTCCAATTTATTTTCCTAGCATATGTACGTGTATATGTATATGTATATGTATATGTATATGTATATGTATATGTATATGTATGCGTTTTATGAAAATAAGTTATAGTACAAATCTGCCCATGGGATTCACACTATAACTCTTGAGCATCTCCTGAGCATCTCTGGGGGGACAAAATTCTAGTTCTTTAACATAACATAGGAAGCTTTATATAATTGTATGCCCTCCTTTCCAGCCTTTGAACCATTTGTCAATTCCTATCTCATATCTGGGCAGTCCTGAAGCAAATGCAGTCTCCCAGAGGCACCATGCTGTCTCTTACCTCTGGGAAATCTGCTTGCAAGTGTATTTTTTTAGGGAATATTCTCCTTCTCCCTTCCTGCTGGGTTAACTTATTCCCTGCAGATTTCCCTAATTCCTTGCCTTCCCTCCTCCCTGTGTCTTTGAGGCTCTGTGTGTACCAGTCACTGAACTGCCATTTGTCTAATCTGTCACCCCTACTAGTCAGTTATTTCTTTGAGGTTGGACACTGTATTATTTTCATTATTGCCTGGCTCAATAAATACTTTGAAATGAATGAATCCATGAATGAGGAGTCCATGTTCTATATCTTATAATGGTGAAAACTTAACAGAATAGAAATATAACAAATCATTTTGGCCCTAGAGAAGAAAGAAGTTAGTGCTGGCTAAAGGGATTGTGTTAATTAAGTTTTACTTAGTGGGTGGATTTTGAAAGGCAAATAAGAATAAATAGAGTTCCAAGCAGTTGGAATAGGCATGAAAATAAGCCTAGAGCCAGACAATTTGCCTTGTTCCAAATCATCACCAAACTTAGCGGCCTAAAAAACAGTTTATTATTATCTGTCATGGTTCTGTGGGTTGATGAAGCTGTGCTGGTGAGTTTGCCCTTGGGGTGTCTTAAGTACTCAGAGAATAGTGGTGGTTACATCACCTGAAAGCTCAATTGAATGGGATGTCCAAGACAGCTAGCATTTTACTGATATTTCTGCAGTTTCAGTGTCCTACCAAGTGCCTTTCTTGGACTTCTTACACAGTCTCCAAGAAGCAGGAGTTGGAAGATGCCAGACTGGTTAACGGTTATGCCAGGAAGGGGCATACCATTACTTTGCCTTACTCTATCAAATAGAATTCACCCAGATTTCTCACTGGGGAGGTGCAAGATCACACCATTGAAGAATACTAGATAAGAGACATTGCAGTGGCCCTTCTGATAAATTCACTATACCACAGGCTTTTCCCTGGAAAGAGTAAGTATTTGTGTAGATTCCAAAAAAAAAAAAAAAAAAGAAGATGGAGGAGGAGGAAGAGGAGGATAAATGGGCTTTTATGTAGTAAGAAATATAGGCTTGGCCCAGAAATCTTTGAGTCACAATCTCATTGGAGTTTTACTAAAGATGTGCCATTCTATTAGTAGGCAGTTCGTGAGGTTTTTCATTCTTCTGTAGTATTTTCCTTTATTCAATTTCTTGGAACTCTTTATTTTTGTATTGTTTTGTTTTACATCAACCTATTTATACATCATTTGTGAAGATGTCTCTTCATTTTTAAAAATTTTTAACCATTCATCTTGACACAAAAGGGAAGATGGACAAACTTATTAAGCAGGCATATCTGCTGGAATATTTGAGAGATTTCAGTAAAGTGTGGAGCACAGGTAAGGGTTATAGAAATGACAAATTATAGTGGGTGATGGCTACAGTTTACTGAACTGCTAGGATAGCTCTCTGAATACCTTCCAAAAATGTCTTGCAGTAATTGATACCCTGGGAGAAGCTGATGAATTGTCAGAGGGTCTAAAAGTTTAAGAAACCTATATAGTGATTGAGCTGATGACATAGCCAGACTACAATACATTTAGAAACAATTGCCATCATAGTGAAAACAATCCCCCACTCCTGCCAAAGTTTCTGAATAATTATTTCTACTTCAGGATATTTATATAGGTATAGTCTTTGGGTCCAAGAAAACTTAGGAAGCTTTTCAAAAAGACAGAGCACTGTAAGTAACAGCACAGCTGTCCCTTAATTTTAGAGTATTTTTTAAAATTTCCCCTTTTATTCCAACTTCTAAACTGAAATGCAAATGGTTCAGCAGGCTACCCTGATAGATTATAATTAAATGTCACCTGCTAATTTTCTGATCCAGCACCTAAGTTATCTACACCAATAATGACAGCACCATAAAAATGTTATTACTAGAGCACTGATTTTTGGTAATCTGTTGATTGAAAGAATGTCTAAGAAACAACCTTCTAAAATCATTACTGAATTCATACTATGGATATACATTGTTTTTAAGAAGATGCTCTTCATTACTTGAAAGTGTTGAATCACACTTCTCCTGAGCACCTGCTTGGATTTTAGCTTTGAAACAGAGACCTTTGCAGGTCTCTCAGACGTCTGGAGATAAATTCTTCTTTGATCTCCAGTAAGTGCATTGTATTATACGATAAATATGTTTGAATTCTGTTGAAAATATTCCTAGGAACAGCAAGTTAAAAACCAAATAATTACTTGTGAATTAATCTTGTTGGTTTTTCTAGGATTCATTTACTATAGCAGTTGTTTAATTCTATCTACTTTTGGAGGTCCACTTCGTAAGAATTCTGGAAAATTACAAAGTGACAGCCCCCCTCCTTGATTCATGCAAGTTCACTAAGCTTTCAGGGGTGATAAAGACACATTTGATTGGTTAGCCATCACTCTGAATAAATCTGTGGTTATGGTGATGGGTTCAGAAACCAGATAATTGTTTGAAAAATCAGGTGGTAATGTGGTTAGAGCTTCTGGATTCTCCACATGGGGACTTTACTTCCAAATTGATTTTAGTTGGTACATATAGAAAGCTATATTCTGGCAAGAGCTCTGAATTATTTTTCTGTTCATTGACAGAATATCTACACTAACCCCACATTTTTTATGAATACTCTCACATATCTTCCCTGCCGAAGCTGTCAGTGAATCTATGAGATGAGAGGCCAAGAGTAGTGTCCTCCACTAAATATGTGCCAAGAGAAGAAGTTGACTGCACATATATTTAATTTTTGCACCATTGGCTGATATAAGTGAGGGAAATGTCTAGAACAGATCCTCTGAATGAAGGACTCAAAGCTGGACTCAATTCAAAGCATTTGTGTCTTTATTTCTGAAACATCTAAAGTATTCCTGTTGTTTAGCCTATGGGTTTATGCACATTGTAAAAACAGCAAATAACAATTTATGATGGAAATAAACCACTTTTGTGGCTCACCACCACCCACACAGTGATGACACTGACTCTCAATCTCTTTGACTTTGGATGCAAAACACAGTGACAAATGCTACCCAGCTGTCAGAAATAAATTTCTGAATTAAATCAATAGGACTTCAACTTGATCCAGATAAAAGGCGGCAGTGTTGACAGCATACCGGCATGAATCTGAGGAAAATACCAGAAATGTATCCTCACTAGAGACACTCCTCAGAGAATCCAGGGAATGAAAATGGGTGGGGGTTAGTTTTCTGGGTGAGCAGGTGGATACACCCCCCTTGCCATCTCACATCTGTGCTCCATAATAGGGCACATGCATTGACACAGAAATCCCTTGTGTGCCGGATGTGAGTAAAACTTTGAATCAATTACTTAAATAATGACTAACCTGTAAGTACCGACCAGGGCATAATAAATATCACAGTGGAAGCTAACAATATGTATAAGATGCTATTTTTCCCCTTGGTGGCTCTGACATCTACTTGGGAAGATGAACTATGGACACAAAGCAGGAATGAATAATAGACAAATTGTACTAGGAGAAAAGTCTCATAGAAGTTTAAAAGGAGGAAAGAAAAATCTAGTGAGGCAATTTGGATTATACACTCACAGGAGACAGAGTTGACCTTTTGATTTCAAGATGACCCTTGTTATCTCTTCTTTGAGTCACTGATGACCAGGGCCTATCTACTTTTGGACTTCTTTCAAAATATTCAATATGTGACACCATTAAAATTTGAGCCACTTTTCATTGGATATTTTGTTATTTGTAGCTGAACGTATCACCTGCCATCAAAACCAGCTTGCCTAGATTTTATGCCATGAGAGTCCTGATATATTCTGGGTTTTGTAGCATCATCTAAAACATTCTCTTGGGATGTTGCCATTTTTCAAATCTGTTGTTTTATTGAATTATATTCTGTGAGATAGGCTCCATGCTGGGCACTGGGAATCTAAAGATTAATGAGATGTCCTACCCTTCTCAGAGCTCACAGCTTACTGGGTAGTGTTTGCAGGAGAGACATAAAAACAGCAATTCAATGAAATGTGTTAAGTTATGGTAAACAAATCAGTAAGGTACTCTGTTATAACAACAAAAGAAGTGGCATGGAAGGGAGATAGTGGAGTCTTCCTAAAGTTTCTGCAGGATATTTTAGGGAGTTCTTTTAATCCTGGGAATTGTAAGTGCTGTAGTAAGATGGAGCCATCATTTGACAGTCACCCTTTTATCTTGACTAGAAATAATTCTTCATATAGGGCATATGGAAACATTCTTTGTTCAACAGAGGAAAAAATCTCTCCCAGGAGATGAGAAGAGCTGTGAATGCAAAGTTCTGAGCTACTGGGATCTGGTCCCATCTCTGTCATCCATTTACCTCTTAACTATTGAGATCAATTCTGTCCCTGAACTCCTCCACCCTATTTCTAAAGTGAAGATCAGGAAGCCTGATTTTTGGGTGCAGATGTTTTATGGTTAGATATAGAATGTCTCCTGAAGAGCTCATATATTAACATTCAGAGTTGATTTAATTAAGTCATGAGGGTTATAATCTCTTCAGTGAATAAATTCATTTCAATAGATCTACTAGGTGATAACCTGGGCAGGTAAGGTGTGACTGTAGGAGGTGGGTCCCTGGGGGTGTGTCCTTAGGGAATTATATATGGTTCCTCCTCTCCTTGAAATCTTTCCCTTGTTTCCATCTTCTATGATGTGAAAGCAGAGCCTTGCTCCCTCCCTCTCTCTGCTTCCCTATGCATGCCCTTAGCTGTGTAGACCCAGCCTGACATAGACTGAACTCTGGAATCTACCAAAACTCTGAGCAAATAAATCTTCCTTCCTCTAAGTTGTGTGGTCAGTTGTTTTGGATTATAGCAATAAGAATGCTGACAAGATGTGATTTTGGCCTGGAGAAAAGGAGGGGATGTCAGTAAGTGTGCTCCCCATGTTAGGAGGACAGTTTGGTGATAGACATGAGCAGCAGGTTCAGGAAAACTGGAGGGAGAAGATATAGGCCAACTAAAGTTGGAAAGGCCAACAGAACTAATCTGGTAAATGCCAGACATTTACCTAAGTCCTTTACTTGTATTAATAAATGTTGTCCTCCCAATGATATTTTGAGTTAGATACATATTAATGTTCTCATATTACTAACAAGTAAACTAAGGCCCTGAGATGCTAAATATCTTATCTTTAGCCATGAAACAAGTATTGTAACTTAAGTACATAGGTTTCAGAGACTGTACTTGTAATGCTTAGAACTTTTGAGTCCTTGTTGGTTAATATCACAGAGGCACTGAGATTGTGAGTGAGACAGAAGATGAATTTCAATTGTAAAGTGAAGGACAGCAGGGAGTAGAGACACTGTTGTGATGTTGCTGAGTATCTAGTTCATGTAGTGCATTTACAATGGTTTGTTATAAATGGCCACATTTCTTTTTGATGGTTATAGTTTGTCTTATTTTTTATTTTTATTTTTTATTAGTGCATTGTAATCATACATCATAATGAAGTTCAGGGTGATAGAGACATGCATGCACATAGCACTTGATAAGCTTCCCACCAGATCCCACCCCACCCTTCCCATACACAATATTGAAATTGGCATTGATAATTTCATATATTTACATAGTGTCAATTGAAGTGTATCTTCAAGTCTCCCTGCCTTCCCTCCCCTAAACCCCCTCCATCACTCCACTGGGGTTTCTCCTCCTTTATCGGGAATCCCTCTTGTATCCAAATTTCTTCCTAGTTTTCACATATGAAGGAAAACATATAACCCTTCATTTTTTTGTGACTGGCTAGTCTCGCTTAGCATAATATTCTCTAGTTCCACCTATTTTCCTGCAAATGAAAAAAATTTGTTCTTCTTTCTGTCTGAGTAGAATTCCATTTTGTGTATATATCATAATTTCATAATCTATTCATTTGTTGATGGACACCTAGACTGGTTCCATAATTTGGTTACTGTGAATTGTACTGCTCTAAACATGGATATGCGTGTATATCATATGGTAGTTAATTTGAAGACCAAGGTAAAGCAACCACACAGACAGGAAGAATAAACACCAAAAGACAGAAGTTGCAAAGAAGCCAAGGAAAGAGAGCACAAGTGTTTAGTGGAGGAGTGGGGACAGTGGATGGCTGCAGGATCCACAGATGTGGGTAAAATGTCCACTGGATTTCAGTGGAGAGACATTGCTGGCCTTTGGGAGAACAGCTTCACTGGAGTGGTGAGTTAAGAGGTAACAGTATGTCTGGGAAACTGAAGGCAGAGACTGAGGACAATATATTCAAGGTACTGAGTAGTGAAGTAAGAGTGGAGGTGTGTAGATGGAAAAGACTTGGGCATATTTAATGCTGATTAGAAAAGCCAAAATGGAGAACAGAGAGGGGTATTTTGAGTAATGAGAAAACAGATGTGAAATAAAAAATATCAACTAGAAACCAATTTTTTTTGGTACTAGAAATTGAACCCAGGGCATTCTACCTCTACACTACACCTCCATTTATTTATTTAATTATATTTTTATTATGAAGCAACATCTTATGAAGTTACTGAGGCTGTCCTTGAACATGTGATCCACCTGTCCCAGCCTCCCAAGTATTTTAATTACAGGCATGCACCAGCACACCAGGATCAAATTCTTTTTGCATATGCCTCTGTACCTTGCAACCAGTTATGACTCCTAAGACTAATTCACTGGGTGTGCAGAGGGCCTTATAGAAGTGGCATATTAATGTGCTTTAGGGAACTTCGTTCTTCTAAAGTGGACCAGAGAACCAACATGGCCCCGACATAATGATGGTCCTCTCTGTGGGAGTAAACAGGGTTGGTAGAGAACCTTCTAGCTCACTCTATACAGATGAGCCAAGATAATGTGAGCAATGTTCACTAAAATTAAGCAAGGATTTGAAACATTTGACATTAGCAAATTCAAGCCTTCAGCCACTGAATTAAAGTGTAAATGATGTTTCTTTGGCAATGAAAAAGATATCCAGTGATCTGTGTATATGAAAATGGCTTTGGGGGGACAAAACCTCTGGCCCTTGGATGGGGTACAAGCCCCAGAGCACTGTGCTATCTTTACATTTAAGACAAGGATGTGAGCCAGGCATGCTGGCAGCTTCAGCCTTTTCTCAATATGTCTTGACATATGTTTTTAAGTAGATACAAGTAGCTGGGCATAGTGGAACACACCAGTAATCCCAGTACATGGGAGGCTGAAACAGGAGAATTGCAGGTTTGAAGCCAGCCTCAGCAACTTAGCAAGACTCTCAACAACTTAGTGAGACCCTGTTTCAAAACAAAAAAAAAATTAAACAGGGCTGGGGGTTTAACTCAGAGGTAGAATTCCCATAGGCTCAATCCCCAGTACTACATACTACATAGTAGACACACACACACACACACACACACACACACACACGTGCGCGCGCGCACACACACACACACACACAATATAAGTTAAATATACTGGAAGTAGGCTCCTTCGGCCTCTTGAAAGCCCACTTCTGGAAAGGCTGAGATAATTGAGTCAGGGCTGAAAAAACATGTCAATAAGAGTGAGCTCAGATGGGTAAAGAGTAGGACGAAGTAAGGGAACTTTCTTTCTGAATATCCCAAAGGATATGTGTAATAAAAACGATCATCATAAAATTTTAATCTCAGAAGTATTATCAGAAGCTGGTGTACTGGCACACGCCTATAATCACAGTGCCTGGAAGGTTGAGACAAGAGGGTCACAGGTTCAAGGACAGCCTCAGCAACTGTTTTAAAATTTTAAAAATAAAAATTAAAAAAAGGGTTGGGGGTGTAGCTTAGAGGCAGAAAGCCCCTGGGTTCAATACCTTGTACAAAAATACTATCAGAAAGCATATTATTTAATATTTTAATTTTATATATTAGAAAACCGAAACTTAGATTTATCCAAATTTCAAAGGCTTATTTATGGCAACCTAAGTCCATACTTTGACTCTTCACCTCATGCTTTTTGTCATTCACGGAAATAATTATTGAGCTACTTACTGTGTTCATAACGTAGGATGAGTATCACTGTACACAATAAAAGAAGTAGGCGACATATTATTACCCTTAATACTTTACCTATTTAAATTGTACAGAAAGTGACATTTTAGACTCAAGAGGTTGATTGTCACATTGAGTCAGTAAGTCTTATGAAGGTTTATAGAAGGTTGCTTTGGATTGTGGAGGTGGGACCTGAGCTAGCCTTGGAGAAGGGAGATGATTGGAACTGGACCCTGCAGGTGGTAAGTGAGGAGCGTACACACCAGGCAATAAGTATTAGCATTGCTGCAGGAAGAAACTGACTGCAGAGAACATGCATTTTGTTCTTCACAATAGTTTTAATATTCTCATTTTAATCCATATGAATAACTTTGGGCGAATTGCTTAGCCACTGTGGTCCTCTGTTTCTTTAGCAGCAAGAAGGGAATCACAAAGCAAAGCTGCATTACAGGGAAACTGGGAGGCATCATGAATTTGAAGCATTATAAAGGGTTTTATTCACATAAAGGGAAAGTATAATATGCTCCACAAAATTCTACAGCCAGAATTTCAAAGCATCATTGTTGCCTAATGATGGTTTCAGCTTTGCCCTCAGTGGATATATAGTTGGAGTTTTGAAACAGAAAAATATCTTTGTTATGTTTTGCCTGGATCAAAGCACACATAAAGCCTGATCGTATGGAAAAAAGGAGAAAGATAAAGGAGAGTGCCTCAGCATGACAACTAGTGGCCCCCAGGTTTTTACTAATGCTCTACCCAGTTAAAATGTTCTGAAACCTTTGTAAGCAGGACTTAAAATCCAACAAATTACCATATATATTTTATATAACATTTTATTATATAGTATACTTATGTATTATAATATTATATATACATATATATACACATATTTACATCTACAATGGGTGCTCACACCCTACTAGAGATCAGAGTTGCTACAAATAGAAAGATCAACAATTTGAGGCCTTCTCCACAGGGTGTGAGGCCATGCCCCAACACAAGAGATATTTGTTAAAAGAAAAAATGAAACTGCACAAAGTTGGGAAAATGTAGGGGGGGTGCAGGTAAGGAAACTGGTTTAAATAAGAACTAGTCCATGTAACAAAATTCAGATTTTTTTATATTCTCACACACACAATGAGCTCTTTGAGTGAGGAAGTTTCATGAGCAGATAGAAATGTCTTATGAAGAACTTTTCAGTTGTTTGCATATAAATGAGATTTTTAATGAGAACCAGAGAAATTTTTCTTAAAATGAGTCAGATTGGTGTTTCTGTCAACACTGGGAGGAGGGACATCTTTCTTTCCTCCTAAGCTGTAATTCCTTATGGCACCCCCACACACTGGAGAGTTATGTTTCCAGATAAAATTGAAAGCAGGAACTTTGCATTAGTGATGTAAATTTCAACCAAACTTGTAAGAATCATACTAAGAATGAGAACTCTCGATGCCTACCTTTAGTATTATTGGCAGCTTATCTTATTTTTTAATAAACTCCTAGCCAAGTGCAAACCAGGCTAATTAATGTCCAACTTTTAATCTTAGACTTCCTATGCTTTCTCTTTACCTTTCTCAAAAATTCTCTTAGGGTCTTCCAGAAATATAGTGTTGTGTTTTCCTGCTTTTGAGAACAATCCTCTGGAGTACCAAAGTCTCTGCTATATATGGGTTATGTATAACAAGACAGATGGAGAACTAGAAAATTTAGTTTAAAAGAGATACATGGGGTTTTTTTGCGTACTGGGATTGAACCCACGGGCATTCTACCTCCAAGCTACACCCCAGCCCTATTTTTTTATTCTTGATTTTGAAACCGGGTCTCACTAAGTTGCAGAGGGCCTCATTAAGTAGCTGAGGCTGGCTGCGAACCCAGATCCTCCAGTCTCAGCCTCCCAAGTATTGGGATTACAAGCATGCGCCACCACGCCCAGCTACAAGATATATGTATGGTTTTTGAGCTCCAGAATTTAAGAAAAGAAAAATATCACTGAATTTGATTGGGTACTTTTTCTCACTGGAATAATTATCTATGTAATAAAATTTGACTGTATGTATGAAATTGATTGGTTTATCAATATGCCATGGATATTTGCCCAACTTTTCAGAATAGTTGAGGTTTTCAATGGAAATGGGGAGGCCCTCAGGGGCCTTGGTGAGTTTATCTTCATCTTATCTGCTTTGGTTAACCCCTTGGTCTGCACAGTGCTTCCCAAAGGTAGGGGCTCCATTTCTGCTTTTTAAATAAAAAAGTTTCTATTGTTGAGCAAAAACTCCACAAGTATTAGTTCTGTTATGAGAACTTAAACTACCCAATTGAATCAGAACAAAAGAAAATGAAACAAAATTCTTGCGATGTGATCTGGCCTTTCAGTACTGAGAATCTAATATAATAATAAAAGATTTTTTCCTTCAGGGTTTATTATCTCTCTAGCCAGATGCTTATTATAACATGAAAGACAAGCTCTTTAGAGCTAAAAGGTTCTCCCTTATGTGGATGGAGGGAAAAAAATGAAAACCATTTACCTGGTCAACATTATTTCATAGGGTGCTGAGGAATAAATCAGGCCTGGCATGACCTTCATTGAAATTACAGATTTATTTACAGAGGCTTGTGCTGATCGCTTTATCTACCAGAGGCTCCATTCCCCCTTGGTGACTCCTAAGTAATGTGGTCCACGCAAACCCGTGTAAATAGAGCTAATATTTCAAGAGAGGTCATGCTGTATACTCTTCCCCTGAGAATAGATGATGGCTGATATGAAATTTATCTTTGTGTGGGCGGAGAGGGATCCTGTGGCCTGGAGGGCAATGTCCAGGGTCTATGAATCCTAAGAGGGCTGTACACTGGATCTCAAGTGTGTTTGTGTCGTGTGTTTCCTTTAATGGGTAAAGATGAACAAAAAATAACTCACTGAAGGCAAATCTTAAATGATGTACAAAGTCATCATTGATTTTTCCCAATTTATTTGTGTGTGGGATTTTCTTTAACAACTAATCTAGTAGTTTCCAAAGAAAAATTCTATTCACCAGTAAGTAGATCTTCAAGCTCTTTTCCTCTATTGGTTCCATCTCTTCTTTCCCTTTTCCTCCTCTCAGTATCTAATCACATCCCTTGTTTCCCTGACTCATAATATATTTTATTGGGATTTCTTGTGCTTATATAGCTCCTCTTTCCCAATTCTACTTGGCCTCTGTCATGAGCAACCCTCAGAATTTGTTGCTCAGACACTTCATACACAGAAAGACACTTACCCACTTACATGTATGTTCAGGGTGAATGTAAGGTTAAAAAAAATAAATGGTTTACTTTTCTGTAAAAAAAAAAATAGAAAACAAGCTTCTCTTTGTAAACTTTGTAAAATACAAAATCTTTATGCTTTAGAATATCTGATCTCTGCTTTCAAAAACATAATTGTGTAAACCTTGTAAATGTTACTGATTAAGATATCTAGAATGAAGTCAGATAAATTTCTTAGAATTCAAGGAATACAAATCAAGCCCATTCTATGGAGCTGGTATGTTTCTGCTTGCTACATGACAGAATGGGCTTGTCTTCAAATAGGACAATATGTTTGGGGAAACAAGACTCACATCTGAAAAAAATACCATAAATAAAAAAGTACCACGAGGAAAAAGTTTAAAATACCATAAGAATAAATTATACCATAAGTAAAATATATAAAAAACATAAGTCTGTGTAAAATTAGCTATCTGGTGTGCATTTACATAACAGGATAAATACATATTTTCTCATACCACTCTCTTTACATCTTGGAGGGTAAGTTCAGCCTCTTTCTTTCTACATGATTCACAAGAGCTTCTTACATCCTTAACTCATTCAATCATTTATCTTTTGTGGCCCAGAAATTCTGTGTTCTGGCTTCACCATAA
The DNA here is from genome assembly GCA_004027185.1 of Glis glis. Classification (NCBI taxonomy): domain Eukaryota; kingdom Metazoa; phylum Chordata; class Mammalia; order Rodentia; family Gliridae; genus Glis; species Glis glis. The sequence goes on from PVJS01021025.1 coordinate 16,714, forward strand.
ACATTTAAACCATCATTACATTTATTTTGGCATGGGAGATATAAGGATAAATAACTTGTAAACAATAATTGATAAGTCATTTGACATGTATGGTCTTTTCCAAACTTATTTTAATCTTCTCTCAGCTTGGAATGCCTATCTCCATCTTCAATTAGCAAATACCTGCATCTTAAAATCCCCCCCAGGCTAAATGAGCTGTCCGTGTTCCTGTGCTCACACAGCAATTGCTTCAGTGCCACTGCATTTTAAGTCATGTCTATCTCACTCTCAAACTAGACCATGAACTTTTTTAGGGCAAATACTGTGTTTTATTTACTGTGGAACCACCAGTGGCTAGCACCAAAATGTTTTAAGAGTGTTTTATAAGTGTATATGTTCTCAGGATGTGGCCGCATGATATCCAAGAGTAGAGATTTCAGCCACTTCGTGAGACTTCAGAGCCACTTAAATATGACCTTCACACCAAAATATCTTCCCTGTCATCCTGCCTTGCAGCAAGAGAATCTGCTTAATGCTCCTTGGGGTTGAGGTTGCTGTGATACTGATGCTGTGATCTGGGGCAAGCTACTTACCTGTACCTTTTCTCACCTTGTATCATTATTGTATTATTTGCATCATTGTCTTATGCAAAAGCATCAATCAGGTATATTTACTGAGCACCAAGGGCCCTTCACCAGGCATTGTGGATATAGACAGTCATAAAATCTGTCTCTGTCCTGGATAATCTAATAGAGTAGTAGCAAATAAAAATAATTGCTATATAATAGCATAGCATTTTCCATGGGCTGCTTCTATCATAGAACATTTTTTTGGGGAAGGGTACTTTGAACAAATAAGGTATTATATGGACTTTCTGGAAATTTATTTTTTTGTGTGGAACTGGGGATCGAAACCAGGGTCATTCTACCTCTGAGCTACCTCCCTACCTTTTGACCAGCAGATTCCTCATCATCCATTATGTCTAACAAAACTTTTAACTAAGAACTAAGAGCATGGAAAGCCTGCTCTTAGTTCTGGTCTATCATCATACTTTTCGGTAGGATCTTTCCTTTCCTTACCATACATTCTAATATTTTTTGTGTGTGTAGCACCAGGGATTGAGCCCAAGGCATTCTACCTCTGAGCTACACCCCCAGACCTATTTTATTTTTTATTTGGAAACAGGGTCCCTCTAAGTTGCTGAGATCTTTCCTAAGTTTCTGAGGCTGGCTTTGAACCTGTGATTCTCCTGTCTCAGCCTTCCAAGTACCGGGATTACAGGCATGTACCACCAGGCCCAGTCACACATTGTACTTCTAATTGCTTGTTGACCATCTATCCTCCCTTCCTGTGAGCTGTGTGAGCACAGTGCCCAGCACATAGTTTATGCTCAGGGAATATTGTTGGGTGAATGAATCAATATGACTTGAGCCCTTGTATGTTTCAGACACATTCATAAAGAAATTACAATTAGTGAGATTAAATGATTTTGGGTCACTATTTGCAAAGCTGGAATCAGAGTATAGGTCACTTGTCTTCTATTCCAATGCTGGATATAATGGTTAAGTAATTTTTTCATATTTTAATTCAAATGCTTGGTGATGAATGACATGTCAGAGATGGGTATTGGGTTTTATAAGGGAACAAAAGAAGTCCAGGGAAATTTGAAAATAATGAGCGGTATTGGAAATGAAGTTAATGAGAAGTGCCATGTTTATGTGCACATACGGTGTGAGAATGTGATTCAGAAGATTCAGATGACCGTGCCATCAACTACTGGCATTGCTGCTTCTTCAGGCCACCAACAAAGAATCCACTGAACTGTTGTAAATTCAGCAACTGCAGCCAGGTGTGGTGGCACACGCTTGTAATCCCAGTACTTTGGGAGGCAGAGACCGGAGGATCCGGGTTCACGGCCAGCCTCGGCTCTCTCTCTCTCTCTCCCTGTCTCTCTCTACCTAGTGAGGCCCTCTGCAACTTCGTGAGACCCGGTTTCAAAATAAAGTATAAAAAATAGGGCCCGGGGTGTAGCGCGGAGGTAGAACTCCCCTGCATTCAATCCCTGGTACCTCAAAAAAAAAAAATCCAGCAACTGCAGATCATCAGTAAAGAAAGTGAGCAGCAATTCACTCCATGCTTGTCAGAGACCTGAATGCCCCGAAGCTTGACTAGAACCTGCAGCAGCGTGGCTGAGCCCACCCCTCTGCCAGAGATTAAAAGCAGTGCTCAACAAGACTATAAGTCAACAAGCTGCCCCAGGGGGAGACCACCCAGCCCAGCCACAGGGACTCATGATGCAAGCAATAGACTCACGGGCTCTGAGACTTTGCGGATCACCCCTGTGGAGGTGGGAGTGGTGTCTGCTGTAAGAAGCAGTATATGCACAGATAAGCTGACAATCCCTGGTGACATTCGGGTGGGAAAGACAGCCCACAAGTTGCAGCACCCTTGCAGGGTTCCTGAGGATTGCCACAGGAAACACAGTCTTGGTACCTGGGGAAAAATTAAACCAACCCAATCTTCTCAGTGGAAAACGTGGAGTTCGCCGGGCGTGGCGCACACTTGTAATCCCAGTACTTTGGGAGGCGGAGACCGGAGGATCTGGGTTCGCGGCCAGCCTCAGCTCTCTCTCTCTCTCTCTCTGTCTGTCTCTGTCTCTGTCTCCTTAGTGAGGCCCTCCGCAACTTCGTGAGACATGGTTTCAAAATAAAGTATAAAAAATAGGGCCTGAGGCGTAGCGCGGAGGTAGAACGCCCCTGCGTTCAATCCCCAGTACCACACACACAAGAAAAAGAAAGAAAATGTGGAGTTCCATGTTTGCAAAGTCAGGTCAAAGCAACATCTACTGCTTCTGTAGGCAAAGAAGGACACAAGCCCAGGGTCCTGCTCTGCTGACACCCACCATATGTGTAGACAGAGACATAGGAACAGCACCAGGGGAGAATGTGGAGACTCACGCTTGTAATGAGAGGGGCACTTAGAGGCACTAGGCCTCTGCACAGGCAGTGAGAGACACCAGGCAAGGGTCCCAGTCACTGAAGGAGACCAAGAATTTGGCCTGCAAATGGACATTATGCTGAGCAAGTGAAAATAACCATACAGTAAAGGCTATTCACCACTAAGACTCACCTAGTAGCAACTATCTATGTCCAGAATTAGATATTATAAAGGGAGAGAGATTAGACATGGGAAACCTACAGAGTGAGAGAGTGCTATCAAAAGCAAACAAGATATAAACTTAAGAAACCTTAAATCATGAGAAGGAAGCATAGCAAAGAAACAATGACCTCCCACAACCCCACAATGACAGAACCCGCCAACACAGAAGTGCAAAGATTGCCAGAAGGATAATTCAGAACTTTAATAGTAGAAATGATGCAGGATTTCTGAAAAGAATTTAGAGAGCATGAAAAAAATGAAGGATCAAATAAACAAAGAATCTTGACACCATGAACAGGAATCAAAAAGAAGCTCTGAAGGAAGTAAAGGATGCAACAATTGAAATGAAGGCATCTATACAAACTATTAACAATAGACTATACTACATGGAAAACGGAATCTCACTCTTAGAAAATGACCTCTCCAAAAATGAACGCATAGTATATAATTTAGAAAAAACAATTCAACAGCATGATTGGACATCAAAGAGCTCTCAACCAATCTTAAAAGAGCGAACCTAAGAATAATAGGCATAGAAGAGGGAATAGAAGCTGAAACCAAAGGAATCAATAATCTATTCAGAGAAGTAATATTAGAAAATTACCCAAACATAGAAAAAGAAGTTGACACACTGGTACAGGAAACATATAGAACCCCTAATAGACAAGATCAGAGAAGAGGTTCACCGCGCCACATAATAATCAAATAGATCAATGTAAAGGCCAAGAAGAGAATCTTAAAGGCAGCAAGAGTAAAATTCCAAGTGTCATTCAGAGGCAAACCAATATGAATCACTCCGGATTTTCAAGCCGTCATGAAAGCCAAGAGGGCCTGGAAGCAACACATTCCAAACTGTGAAAGAAAACAACTTCCAGCAAAGATTTATCTAACCAGCAAAGATATCTATCAAATTTGATGGGGAAATAAAAACCTTTCATGACAATCAGAAGCTGAAAGACTTTATGTCTTCCAAACCAGCACTAGAGAAAATACTCAGAGATTAATTACAAAGAAGAAATAATAAGGAAATGCCAGAACCAGAGAAACAATGATTTCCATCAAGCAAATAGGCAAAAAACAAACATTACCTCAAACAGAAATTAAAAATCAAAATGTTAGGAATTAAAACTCCTAAATAGTCACCCTGAATATATATGGCCTCAACTCCCCAATCAAAAGACATAAGGTGGCAAAATGGATTAAAACTCACAATTCATCTATGTGCTGTCTGCAAGAAACACACCTTAAAAGTAAAGATACTCACAAACTAAAGGTGAAGGGATGGAACAAGGTAATCCATGCTAATGGAACTCATAAACAAGCAGGAGTAGCAACTATGATATCAGACAAATTAGACTTCAAGCCTAAACTTATCAGAAGAGACAAAGCAGGTCATTTCTTACTGGTAAAAGGAACAATCCAGCAAGAGGATATAACAATAGTCAATATTTATGCCCCAAACATAGGTGCAATCACTTTCATAAAAGAAACTCTTTATGACATTAAGCCACATATAGCTCCCAAAACAATAATATTGGCTTCAACACCCCTCTCACAGACAAAAGGGCAGTAAAGATGCCTCAGACCTAAGGAACACCATAAACCAAATAGACCTACTAGACACATACAGAATATTCCACAAAACTACAGCTGAATTCTTGTTTTTTTCAGCTGTTCGAGGAACATTCTCTAAAATAGACCATATCCTAGGCTACAAAGTGAGTACTAGCAAGTTCAAAATATAATGATATAATCCCGTGCATCTTTTCAGACCATACTGGAATGAAACTTGAAATCAACTATAAGAAGACCCAGGGAAACCACATAAACACTTGGAGACTGAACACCACACTGCTGAATGAGGAATGGGTCACAGAAGAAATAAGGAAAGAAATTTCTAGAAACAAATGAAAACAGAGATACAATATATCAAAATCTCTGGGACACTCAGAAGGCAGTATTAAGAGGAAAATTCATAGCACTATGTGTTCACATAAGAAGTACAGAAAATCACCAAATAAATAACCCAATGACACACCTCAAAGCCCTTGAAAAACAGGAACAGTCTAACCCAGTAGAAGACAGGAAATTATTAAGATCAGAGCAGAAATCAATAAAATAGAAAATAAAAAAACAATACAAAAAATTAACAAAACCAAAAACTGGTTCCTCAAAATAAATAAATAAATAAATAAATAAATAAATAAATAAATAAACAAGCTGGGCGTGGTAATCCCAGTACTTGGGAGGCTGAGACTGGAGGATCTGGGTTCATGGCCAGCCTCAACTACTTAGTGAGGTCCTCTGTGTCTTAGTGAGACCCTGTTTCAAAATAAAGAATAAAAAAATAGGGCTGGGGGTGTAGCTCGGAAGTAGAATGCCCCTGGTTTCATTCCCCAGTACTGCAAAAAAAATAATAAAATAAAAATAAACAACATAGATGAACAACCTAAACAAAAGAGAATCAACCCAAATTACTATAGTAAGAGATGAAAAAGGTGACATTACCACTGACAGCATGGAAATCCAGAGGATTATCAGAAACTGCTTTGAAAAACTATACTCAAACAAAATGGAAAACCTAGAAGAAATTGAAAAATTTCTAGACACATACAACCTTCCTAAGTTGAATCAAGAAGATATGGGATTTTTCAATCGACCAATCATAGCAATAAAACGATTGAAGCAGCAATAAAGAGCCTACCATCAAAGAAAAGCCCAGGTCCAGATGGTTTCCTAGGTGAATTTTATGAAACCTTTATAGAATAACTAATCCCAATACGCTTCAATCTATTTTGTGAAATAGAAAGAAATGGGACTCTCCCAAATACATTCTATGAAGCCAACATCACATTACTACTAAAACCAAATAGAGACAGCTCAAGAAAAAAAACTACAGGCCTATATTGTTGGTGAACTTGGAAGCTAAACTTCTAAACAAAATACTAGCAATGCACATTCAAAACCAGATCAAGAAAATCATACACCATGACCAAGTCGGGTTCATCCCAGAGATGCAAGGCTGGTTCAACATATGAAAATAATCCATGTAATCCACCACATAAACAGTACTAAAGATAAAAATCACATGATCATTTCAATAGACGCTGAAAAAGCATTTGACAAAATCCAACACCCATTCTTGATAAAAAAAAAAACACTGCAGAGAATTGGAATAGAAGGAACATACCTCAACATCATAAAGGAAATATACAATAGTCCCAATTCAAAATGATGTTTCATTTTGAATGGGGAAAAACTACGAGAGCCCCCCTTAAAAACAGGAACAAGACAAGGATGTCCACTATCACCAGTTGTTTTCAATATAGAACTAGAGACTGTAGCCACAGAAATAAGGCAAGAGAAGGAAATCAAAGAGTTCAAATAGGAAAAGAACTGAAACTATCTCTATTTGCAGATGACATGGTATTAAACTTAGAAAACCCAACAACTCAACAAAAAAGCTTATAGAACTAATCAACAAATTCATCAATGTGTCTGGATACAAAATCAATCTTAAAAAATCAGAAGCTTTCTATATGCCAACCATGAATCCACTGAAAATGAAATCCAGAAAACATTTCCACTCATGATATCTCCCAAAACAATAAAATACTTAGGAATAAACCTAACCAAGGATGTAAAAGACATCTACAAGGAAAATCATCAAACATTGAAAAAAGAAATTGAGGAAGATCTTAGAAAACAGAAAGATCTCCCATGCTCTTGGATAGGCAGGCAGAATAAATATCATCAAAATGGCCATTCTTCCAAAAGCGGTCTACAGATTCAATGCAATACCCATTAAATTACCAAGGTCATTCTTCACAGACATAGAGAAATCAGTCCTTAAATTCATTTGGTACACCACCAACAACAAAAAAACAGAATAGCCAAAGTAGTTCTCAGCAACAAGAACCATGCAGGAGGCATCACAATACCTGACTTCAAACTATACTACAGTGCCATAGTAATAAAAACAGCAGGGTATTGGCACAAAAGCAGACACATAGACCAATGGAGCAGAATAGAAGTCTCAGAAACAAATCTGCACACTTACAGCCAATTGATTTTTCAAGAAAGGAGTCAAAAACATACTCTGGGAAAAAGCCTCTTCAACAAATGGTGTTGGCAAAAGTGGTTAACCACATGCAGAAAAATGGGAAAAAAACCTTACTCTCTCACCCTCTACAAAAGTCAATTCAAGATGGATCAAAGACCTGGAAATTAGACCAGAGACCTTACAGCTACTTGAAGAGGGCATAGGTCCCACTCTTCAACACATAGGCAAAGGCAAAAGGCACAAGAAGTTAAAAAGAGGATCAATACATGGAACTGCATTAAACTGAAGAGCTTCTGCACAGCAAAGGAAACTATCAAGACCCTCAACAGAAAGCCAACAAAATGGGAGATTTTTGCCAGCTACCAGCTACTCCTTTGATAGAAGACTAATACCTAGAATATACAGAGACCTCACAAAAATCACTGCTATATAATTTATATATATAATTTTGAAAAATGGGCAAGTGAACTAAGTAGGCACTTCACAAAAGAATAACTACAAATGGTCAATAAATGTATGAAAAAAATGTTCAACATCATTAGCAATCAGAGAGATGCAAATCAAAACTACCCAGAGATTTCACCTAACCCCAATTAGAATAGCAATCATTAAAAACACAAACAATAACAAATGCTGGCAAGGCTGTGGAGAAGTAGGAACTCTACTACACTGTTGGTGGAATCGCAAATTAGTGCAACCACTTTGGAAAACAGTGTGGAAGATCCTCAGAAGACTGGGAATGAACCCACCATTTGACCCAGCTATACCACTTCTAGGTATCTACCCAAAAGAATGGAAACCAAATTACCAGACTCATGCATGCATATCTATGTTTATAGCTGCACAATTCACAATTGCCAAAATATGGAACCAGCCAAGATGTCCATCAGCAGATGAACGGATTACAAAACTATGGGATTTGTACACAATGGAATTTTACACAGCTATAAGGAAGAACAAAATTACGTCATTTGCAGGGAAATGGATGGAATTAGAGAACATTATGCTTAGTGGGATTAGTCAGTCACAAAAAGTGAAAAGTCGGATGCTCTCCCTAATATGCAGAAGCTAGGGAGAAGAGGGCATAGGAGGGACTCTAGACAAAGAGAAAACCGTTGATGAATAAAGGTGACCTAACTGAGGGAGATGGGAGGGGGGAAAAGGGAAACACACTAATGCATAGAATGTACATACACATATTTATCAGTCAACTACTATGCTAAGCAAGAGAAGGAGGAAAGGGGAGGGAATGGGGGTAGGAATTGGGGGAGGGCTAATTGACGTGTGCATGTATTCTTCTACCACCCTGAAACCCATCTAGATGTATGATTATAATGCATTAGTAAAAAATAAATTAATTTTAAAAAAGAAAGAAGACAGAGCCAGGGAGTTAAAAAAAGGTCTCCTTTGTTCATATCCCTGCCTTCTCTCTGAGAAATAAAGGTTAGGTTTTGTGCTGTTGGTAAAATTGTAATGTTGGTAAAATCATTATGAGAAATGATTATTGAAATGGTTGTGCTTTTGCTACTCATATAACACACCCCCAAGCAAAAACAATAACTCAACAACAAATATTAAAAAGAGAATCTTTGTGTTTCTGAAGAAGCAGCTTATGAAGAAAGGAATCTTGAGATAGTTTAGATTGAACAGTCATGTGGTACATAATGATTTCGATGGCATAAAAATTACTATGCAGAACACTCATGAATATCCTTAATATTGGCACAAGAACTTGGAGGAGACTTGGAAAGTTTCAGGCATGCTCAAAGCACACTTCTGCATCCTGTGCCTCTACTGGACCAGGGAAGATGTGGATTGCTTCTCTAGCAACAGCTCTCATAGGTGGGTTATCTCATCTCCTTTTATTTTTATTTACTTATTCATTTTTGTTATTAGGGATTGAAACCAGGGGCACTTTACTTCTGAGCTACACCCCCAGCACTTTTTATTTTTATTTTGAAACAGGATCTCACTAAGTTGCAGAAGGTCTCGTTAAGTTGCTAAGGTTGTCCTCATACCTGAGATCCTCCTGTCTCAGTCTACCAAGTACTGGGATTACAGGTGTGTGCCACCACACCTGGTTCTCTCCTCCTTTCATTGTTTGGAAATAATCTGCTCTTGTGGAGGGATGGTGATATGTGAAGCCCTCTCAACTCCAGCTTTGAAGGTGAAGCAGGAAGTACTCCAGGTCAGATCTTTGTTTTCAAGCCAATTCACTCTCAGCTGTTCATCTTCAAGCTTATTTACAAATATGATTCTTATTCAGGCTCCCTGTGAGGAGTAATTTAAGAAGGCATCTGAATAGTTGGCAGCCTCGTTTGTTTGTTTCTCTTTTTTGTGGCCCTGGAGATGGAACCCAGGTGCATTCTACCTCCAAGCTATATCATTAGCCATTTTTTTTAACTTTTTTGTTTTGAAAAAGGGTCTCTTACTAGGTTGCTGAGTCTCTCTATGTTGCTCAGTCTGTCCTTGTACCTGCATTCCTCCTGTATCAGCCTCCCAAGATTACAGGCATGCGCCACCATGCCTGGACATGTTTGTTCTTTTTTACTCCTTTTTGTCAAACTCCAACATGCATATTCTTTTGGATGAATAAACTAAGGTATATAGGAAAGACAGGAGAAGAGCTAGAAAGAAGCAAGAGTGATGGTTATGGTCAGCTCTGATTTTCACTTTATTGAAACCCAGAAGAAGGAGAGTCTTGGTGAAGATATTCATGGAAGCAAACAGGTCAAGGAAAAGGCAAGAAATAAAGAAAGTCAGGAGACTTGAACTAGAGAAGGCTGTGACCCCTCGGCAAAGCCATGATGGAAGACCTCGCGAGGAAAGCTTCAGTAGGAATGGGACAAGAAAGTGATCAAACCGCAGTGTCATAGAAACCGTGAGCAACCCACTTCTCCAGTACGGTGCTGCTCCAGGGAAGCAGAGGGGTACGGAATGTCAGGATTCATTTCATTCTTGGCAACATTTTGATAATGAGAGCAATGGTTCTATTCAGAGCATCAGCTTCCCCCCCAAAAAAGTGTTCCATCATTTTGGCAGTTTTCAGGTTTGGCAAATAGTGTAAAGAAGGAAAATTCAACATTTAAAATGGGTGATTTTTACCTTCTTCCTCCAGTTCTTTTAGCCCTAGTATTCTGAAGCAGAAGAGAAGTCACATATCGCCTAAAGTTTTTACAGATAGTCTAAAGAAAAAAGGATTCCTAAGATATGCCCGAGATATATGTTTTCCCTTTTTTACAGAGAGCAAAAATTAGCATTCAGACTCCTTGTTATAAGTCCCATTTTGATCTTTTTTTAATTGCCAGTGAAAAAGTAATGAAAAGCAATTCTAATTTAGCCATATAAATCCTACAAATGATAAAAAAAAGGGCCAAGCTGACAGGTGTGCTGAAAATGGTCATGTCTTTCCTCTCACTTTGAGTCTAACTACAGCTAATAATTGTATTGAGTCATCCTTTGAACTGCTCTTGGTGTCTTTCATCTGGAAAGTTCAAAGCTCTTTACAAACAATAAATAATTAGGTCTCACAAAAGTCCCTAAAGTAAGAACATGAGAATTACACTGTACCCATTTTATAGTTGAATAATGGATAAGCACAGGCCCAGAGCTAGCCACGGAAACACACCTTCTGTCTGTCCTCTGCCCTTGACTTATTTCCCACATTTTGTGGGCCTCTCACACTGTCCCTCTCCCCCATGCCAAACCCACCCATTTAAGCACCTTTCCTTGATCTTCTCTTTTCCATTTCTGACCATCATTCTCTTTTGCTTCCTTCTGGGCTCATGTCTGTTGCTGGATGAGAATTCTTATGTCTCTGATGGGCCCTGCATCTGACAAGTTGGAATAGGACTTCCATTCCCTTTTTTAAAAACAGGTAATGAATATGATTATCTGCTACATCTGCAGCCAGTGGCCTGCACACAGTGAGAGCTACGGAAGGAGCATGAGACACAGACCCTTCTTGGAGAAGCTGCAGGCAGGAGAAGAGACAGTTCTGACATGCAGGTCCAGGGAAGGATGATGCCAGACATATTGGCAAGCCTAACATGCTTCTTGGAGGAGGCTGGGTTTGGTGGGGCTTTTGAAGACTGGGTAAACAGAGGGTTAAGGATAGGTCTTTTAGGTCCATGGTGAAAAGATGCCCTGGGGTGAGGAGGAGTCTGTCCTGTTAGGGGACGATAACAGAGGCAGTAATGGAGCACCTCCCCAGAGAATGCAGCATAGGCCCTGGCACATATTAGAGATGTGTGACTAACATGTGAGAGTGGGGTACAGAGCTCAGCACAGTCCTTTTATGGTGATTGGAAACTCAATTCAGTAACATATGAAGAGGAAAATTTCTTCCCACGAAGCAAACTAAAGGTAACATTCTCTTAATGAAATTCTTTATCCTCATTTTATTTTAACTTCATTCTTATGCTGGGGATCTTGAAGTGTGCTTCATGTGTCTGGAGGTGGAGGCTCTGTTGTATGTCAGTATCCAAAGGATAAAGTGGTCAAGCGGAGGCTTCATATGTAAATGAGTGCAAGGAACAAGAGAATGTTCCTAGTCTGGGATTTTGCTCAGTGGTGGCTTCTGGGAGGAGTGGGAATATGGGCTGAGCTTGGTTATGGTTTGTAGAGAGGGGGAGACAGGTCTGAGAGGAATGGTCTGAGGACACCCAATGTGGCAATAGGTACATGGGAAGCTTAGCAGAATCATCTTTATTGCACAGGGAAATGTAGCAGCAAAGAGATGAACCAGCTGGGAGACATCTGCGGAGGGGCTGATGCCCTAGGTAGAGAGTTTAAAGTGGGCCAAACATTCAGGGAAAAGACAGAGACCCATCAGGAATAACATCCTGCTTTACACTTGTGGGCACTTTGAAGTTTTCAGAGACTTTTCTTAATCGATATAAACTCATTAGATCCTTGTGACATCCTTGGGTTTAGTGCCCCATTTTCCAAATGAGGAATGTGAGCAATGGAGAGTATTAGGTTTTCCCCTAAAGATATGTTGCTATCTGGTAGTAGTGATTTAGATCTGGATCTAACTTATATCTCAGTACCCTCCCTGCTAGCACCCAGTAGGGCGGGGCAATGGAAAGGCCCTGGCCCACACTTCAGGAGAGAGCATTTCTCCTCCTTACCCTGGGAAGGGAGAAGCAGCCAAGAACCTGGGCGACAGAGCTAGTCCAGACTTGGCCACCTGAGGTTTCTAGCTGAGCTAATATTTTAACAATGTTTCCCTGTTAGATAGGGAACTTAGTGCAGAGCCATGCACACAGTAGGTGTTCCATAAATATTTGTTGATGTTGTGGATGCAACACAACTGGCTCACAGCGGGCTCACCGTACCTAACACCTCAGAAAGGACCGGGAAGAGATTGAAAATAAAAATCTTATCAATAATAGAACTGTTGTTTTTCCTTCTCTGTCCAGGGAGACTTTGGTTCCTCAGTCTCATTTCCAGTATTTTAAGATGGGAATAATTTTCACAGTGGCAGGTATAGCTGGTTAGATGCTGTTTTAATTCGAAGGAAAATGCTAGAATAGAATTTAAGAATATTAAGAAGGGATTTGGTTTCTGACAGAAATATTAGCTGGAAAGGCCGGTATGAAGATTTTAGAGAAATTTAATTAAAATTTAATCTTCTTTTTAATTAAAGTTTCCTTTAATTAAACTTAAAATTAAATTTGCTTTAATTGGAGGAATTTAAAGGGTATTACCTTTTGATTGTCAATCATTTTGAAAGAAAAAATTATGCTGCTTTTCTACTTTGAAATGAGGATTGGTGTCAAATTTCTAGAAAAGTAATAAAAATATTGTATTTAAATATAAATCAGAACTGCTCTTGGTGTTTCGTTCCCTACTTGCCTGGTCCAGAGAATTTGGTTTGAAATGCAGTTTCTTTCTGTGAGAGGACCTGTGAAGAAGGTCAGGTTTAGTCCATCAAAGGCCTTAATATGAGAATCCTGCATTTCTTTCTCCATTATTCAGCTTCCTCAGGGAGCTCTCTCCCTTCTTGCTGGATTGCTTGGAGCTTTCCTTATGGCTTTTTTGGAGAATGTGCTCAATTGTTGCATTTTGGAAATGGTAGCCTCCTGCCTTTCCTTGAGGCTCCAAGCCCCTTTGTGCTTATTCTTTCTTCAAAGTCCTTTTCCATGTGAAGTATTAGCATCCTTCCACACCTCCAAGCCCATCACCCTAGACACTGAACAATGAGTTAATATCTCCTCCCAGTGAGGCTCCTTCTCATGTTTTTACCATTTCCAATGACAGTATCTCCTTCAAGTCACCCAGTCTCAAAAGAAAGGTACTTCATTCTCCCCTTATGCTCATCAGTGACCAAATCCTTCCAAGGAGCCGGCACAACCCTAGCTGCAGCTTAGCTTCTCGCATCCCTTAGATGGATGAAGCAGGAGCTCCTCATAGGTTCTGTTTCCCATCTCTCAGGGATCTCTCCTGCATCCTGTTGTCAAATCCTTAGTCTAAACGTAGTGTGTCCCCGAATAAACCCCAAGGGTCTAGGTTGGCACTCAAGGCCTCCAACAATGTGGCTTCAATTTACCTTTTACACATTCGTCTCCTACGATGACTTTGCTAACTCACTTAGCCTGCTTCAGATGTGCTAGTTTACTCACTGCTCCTTAGATATACTGCGAACTTTTTTGGTTTCTTAGGACCTTCATGAAATCCCAAATTGTTCATGAAGCAATACCTATCAATCAGGCCTAGAATGAAGGCTGGTCCCACTGCAGCCATGTAACATTTACTCTACATACTAACACTTAAATCCATATTCACATTTGTCTATATTTAATGAATTTGGGAGCGTGCAATGTATACATCCCCATTTGATCTCCAAAGTGAGCTGTGATGAAGTGTTTTCTTTTTCATATTTCCTGTCTGACCAATATGGGGCTCCAAAGGGTTCTGACTTGTTCAAGATCTCATAACTGGTGAGTGATGGGGTGAGAATTAGAACCCAGGTTCTCTTCTTGCTTATTCTTCCAGGTCCACTTTACCTTTCTCTCCACCTGTGAGCTTTTCTGCAAAAGTCTATTATGGGGCTGCTCTGTTCCAATAGTTTAAATGCTTCAGAAAAGAAAAAGATAAAGCCCTTTAATGAACTCAATTTTGAAAACTGCTGGGACTTACTGAGCTAGTTAAAAAGATAATCTTTTGCTCTTTTATTCAAGTTTGATATAAATGAAGATCTTCACAGGAGAATAACTGACCAGTTGCCTACTGGTTTACCATTGCTAATGGAGAAATGTAGTCTCAAAGACATCTCTCCCTTTATTTTCTTCTTTCCTTCCTTTCCTCCCTCTTTCTCTGTCCCACCCTCCCTCCTTCTTTGTCCCTCCATTCCCTTACCATTCTGATTCTTTTCAGAAAAAAAAGTACCTTCAATAAAAGACAAAACGTCTCCAGGAAAAAGTAGTGGCTAAAGCAATAGATAAAGTGGATAAAGTTTTTGGGAGCTGGAGCTCCTATCTTCCTGTGGATGCTTGAGCCAATAAGATAAGTAGTATAGCCCTGAAGTCTAGAACAGTGCAGCCTGAGCAAACAGGCCGGGAACCTGTTTTCCTGTCACTGTCTCAACTATGGACAGGCTGATATACAGGAAGGAGGCCAGTCATTAGGCTTTGCAGAATAATGCAATCTATATTAGATGGTAAGGAATCAGTCCAACCAGAGAGTCTATCTTGGTGGCCCTGTTGAGGTCATGGTGAGTCTTGCTTTTCTGCTTTCCTTGAGACTCCTGGGACCCAGAATCTCTGAGGAAGTTCCCTTGTTGTCCTGCTTCCTTTTGTGACCTTATAATAAATTATCATTATAGAAGGACACTGAAAAAGTCTCTTCTTTGCGATTTTAAAAGCCTAGTACATATGCTCCTTGACTTATGTTTGGGTTATGGCCTAATAAGCCTATTTTAAGGTTTTTTTTATGTTTTTATTGGTGCATTGTAGTCTCACATCACAATGAGTATCAGTTTGGTGTTAACATACATGCACACAGCTCTTGGTGTCCCTCCCCCCC
>PVJS01021026.1:0-12043 GCA_004027185.1 Glis glis
AAAGAATAAAAAAATAGGACTGGGGGTGTAGCTCAGAGGTAGAATGCACCTGGGTTCAATCCCCAATACTGCTAAAAAAAAAAAATCAAATAGGGCTGGGGGTGTAGCTCAGAGGTAGAATGAACCTCGGTTCAATCCCCAGTGCCACACACACACACACACACACACACACACACACACACAATCCCAGTCTGTACTGTTTGCCCTAGGCTAAGTTACCTAACCTCTCTGGACTTGAGTTCCTTAGTTTTAAAAAAAAATGGGGCCGGGTGTGGTGGCGCACACTTGTAATCCCAGTGCTTGGGAGACTGAGGCCGGAGGATCCAGGTTCGTGGCCAGCCTCAGCTACTTAGTGAGGCCCTCCGCAACTTAGTGAGACCCGGTTTCAAAATAAAGAATAAAAAAATAAGGCTGGGGATGCAGCTCGGAGGTAGAACGTCCCTGGGTTCAAGCCCCAGTACTGCAAAAAATAAAAACAACAACAACCAAACACTAGGCCCTGTGTGGAGGGAAGATGCCAGACGCAGAAGGCTGCAGGCCGTGGTTCCCTACAGGGTCTGTCCCGCGGCTCTGCAGGGGCCCCGTCCCACGACCGCATCCCCCAGGGAGACCCAAACCCATGTCGCTCAGGCCCCTCGGTACAGAGGCCAGCGTGTGTGAAGAGCTGGCACCCATCTTCCTACAGACCGTGGTGCTTGATACAGTGTAGATGGTGGAGGGGGTCTCTACACTGTATTGTTTAGGGAATCTGACGGATACAGTGTAGACAGGGGTACAAATTCATTACAGTGTATCATTTGCTGAATGTGACCTGATATAGTGTAGATGTATACGAAGGTTACACTGTATCGTTTAGGGAATCTGACGGATACAGTGTAGACATGGGTACAAAGTTGTTACACCGCATTGCTTGCTGAATCTGACTGGATACAGTGTAGCCGTGTATGAAGTCCTTACACTGTATTGTTTAGGGAACCTGACCAGATACAACGTAAACAGTGTGCAAAGTCAGCACACTGGCCAGTCGTGGTGTTGCACGCTTGTAATCCCAGGATTTGGGAGGCTGAGACCGGAGGATCCGGGTTCGCGGCCAGCCTCGGCTACTTAGTGAGGCCCTCCGCAACTTAGTGAGACCCGGTTTCAAAATAAAGAATAAAAAATAGGGCTGGGGGTGGAGCTCAGAGGTAGAACACCCCTGCATTCAATCCCTGGTACCGCCAAAAAATAAATAAATAAATAAAACAAAATAAAGAATAAAAAATAGGGCCAGGGGTGTAGCTCAGAGGTAGAATGCCCCTGGGTTCAATGCCCAATACCGCAAAAAAAAAAAAAAATAAATAAATAAAAATAAAAATAAAAAAGCACACTGCACACTATTGTCTGGGGAGACCAGGAAAATGTCTATCGGAGGTCAGCACGGATGCAAATCTTTTTCCCTTGGTTGGAGGAATCCACAGATGTGGATTCCGCAGCTACAAAGACACGTCTGTACCTGGGATTCTGAAAGAGACAAGTCTGCCCGGCCAGCGGCTTGGTCACTGAAGGAGCCCCACAGAGGACAGAGGGACAGACACAAGGACGGTCCTGAGAAGACCCACTGCCCTGGGTCTCTGTGGCACTGGGGATGACGTAATTATGCATTTGTCAAAACTCAAAAAACTGAGCACAGTGTGGTGGCGTACGCCTATCACCCCAAGGACTTGGGAGGCTGAGACAGGACGATTGCAGGTTCGAGGCCAGTCTCAGCAACTTAGTGAGACCCTCAGCAACCTAATGAGACCCTGTTTCAAAATAAAAAATAAAATAGGGTTGGGGGTGTAGCTCGGAGGTAGAATGTCCCTGGGCTCAACACACACACACACACACACACACACACACACACACACACCCTGGGGGAAGGGCAGGTCCCTGGCATCCTGGCCCCGGGCCACCAGGTCTGTTTGCTGAATAGGAAAATGAGCCAACTGTGGGACAAGGGATCAAATGCCATGGCCAGGCAGGGGCTGAAGTCCTCAAACGTCCCAGCCAGCGCCACCTGGGCCCCGCTGCTGACTTGGCTGGCCCAGGACTCCCGAGCTTTGCTGTTCCGGAATGGCGGGCAGGCGGGACTCTACCACAGGGTGCTGCGCGCGGGTCACCCACACACACACCGTGTCCCCCGCCTCCTGCTTGTCCCTCAAGCTTGCGCCAATGTCCCCTCCCTGGGCCCTGTCTGCCCGGCAGCCCTCTGTCTGGGCCGGGCTCCCTGCAGGTTCCTCTCAGGGCCGCCGGAGGCCCGAGACCTCCCGTCCAGCCCGGGGCTGGCCTCCACGCGGGGCCTCCGTGGCCAGAGCTTCGCCGAGCCGGGGCTGACTCCCCGATCGGCCGCCTTTCAGCCTGGATGAGCCGTACCCTCCTGACGGCCTGTTTTTGTCTCTGGAAGATGGGGCTCCCCAGGACCTGACGCAGGGGTCGGTGTGGTCGAGGCTGGCCTCTGCCCTGGGCCTCGGCTTCCCCGTTCACCACGCGCCCCTCGGCACGCACAGATGGAGGACGGGCCTCTGCGGGAGCTGGGGACACCGCGGTAGCCAAGGCGGGGGTGGCTGGCGCTGCCGCTCAGAGTCCTTGGCAGCCTGTGTGCGTCCGGGGGCGGCTGGATCGGCCGGGCCTGGCTGCCGGGACGCGCGGAGGCTGGGGAGGCTGGGAGGCTGGGGTGGAGGAGGTGCTTTTCAGGGGAGCGGTCCTGAGGCGGCAGGGGCGCTGTGCACACTGATGAAGACTCACGGGGTGCCTGACGGTGGGTCACTTAGTCAACAAGCTGGTGGAGGCTTAGAGGGTGGCAGGCGTCGGCAGCTGCTTTCTGCATTTTACAGATGGGGAAACCGAGGCAAAGACAGGTTGGACAATAGAGTGGACCATCTGTCCTGGGCCTCAGTTTGCGCTGATTTCCAGGGACAGTGGGCTCACTCCCCTACCAGAAAGAGGCTCAAGATAGAGAGAGGGAAAGCCAGGGGTGGTGGTGCATGCCTGTCATCCCAGGACTTGAGAGGCTGAGGCAGGAGGATTACAGATTTGAGGCCAGCCTCAGCAATGTAGCGAGACCCTCAGCAACTTAGTGAGACCCTGTTTCCAAATAAACAGTAAAAAGGGCTGGGGTTGTAGCTTGGAGGTAGAATGCCCCTGGGTTCCATCCCCAGCACCAAACAAATAAAAATAAAAACAGATTCCAGAGTAAACTTTATTTTAAGAGACAAAGCTTAAATGCGCGTAACGTGAAAGCCGTCAGGGGCACCAGGCGGAGGTACCGAGATGCTGTGTCCACGTCCCTCTAAGCCACAGCAGCCCTGACAATCCCCTGCCCTGCGCCCCCAGACCCCAGGCACCGCCGGGGCTCAGCCTGTGTCCCTCGCACTGTCCCAGTCAGACGCCAGGGTCACCGGATAGCGGCAAGGGCGATAATCCACGTGCAAACCCACTTTATCCTGGAAACATCCCTCGTGCCGCCCTGGCGCCCGATGGCGGGCTCAGGAGCGCGTGGGGCGCCTGTCTGAGGACTCCTCGGCGTCCGCCACCCCCAGGGACATGGCGCTGTGGCGGCGGCCGGCCGTGGTCAGCAGCTCCAGCCGGCGGGAGCGCAGCTGGGCCTGGATGGCCCAGAGCGGCGGGCGGTGCAGGAGCGGGCCCGGGTCGTCGTCGCCCAGGCTGCTGCCCGTGGAGTCGGAGCCGTCCTCGGTGGAGGCCACGGAGCGCTTGCAGAGCGGGCAGGCGCGGGGCGCGGCGCGGGCCAGCCAGGGGTCGATGCAGCCGCAGTGGTAGGCGTGCGCGCAGGGCAGGACCTTGAGCCGCTCGCCCTCCTCGTAGTCCTCCAGGCAGATGGCACACAGGTCGTGGCGCCGGGTGAAGGTGCGCACCCGGGCCTTGGGGCGCGGTGGGGTCTTGATGGCCGGCGCCCGGGCCCCGCCGCCCCGCCACCAGAGCCACAGGCGCCCCACCAGCAGGCCGCCCGAGGCCGCCAGGGCCAGCGTGCGGCCCGGCACCCAGATGGCGGCCAGCGCGGGGCGGCAGTCGGGCGCGCGGCAGGCCCGGGCGCCGGGCAGCAGGAGCACGTGGGCTGACCTGTCGCAGTGCACGATGACCCGCAGGTCCTGCGAGGCCGCCTCGCCCACGAACACGGAGGGGATGGCGATCTGCCGCCGCAGGTCCTCGTACACGGGGGCCATGCGCACCAGGTCGTTGGAGCCCACGTTGTGCACGATGGCCGCCTGGAAGCCGGCCCGCTGCGCGTGCAGGACCTTCAGGTCGAAGGTGCAGTCGTGGCGACGGATCAGCACGATGGCGCCCAGGGGCGGGCGGCCCGGCCGCGGGCCCTCGATGGGCTGGCATGCGTTGGCCGGCTTGGCCTCCGTCAGGTAGCCCTGCACGCCCTCGGGGGCCAGGGGGACCCCGAACAGGGCCGGCTCGGCCGGGAAGTCCACGGAGCTGGAGTTGCGGTCCAGGATGACCCGCACCACGGCCCCCGACGGCGCGGGCAGCAGCGACAGGACCAGAGAGGCCGCGACGGCCGCCAGCGCCAGGGCCATGGCCGCACGCCCGCCCGGCTGCACACGGCTAGGTCCTGCTGGGAGCTGCAACCGGGAGGCCTCGGGGCATCTCGGGGGCTCCGAAGCGAGAATGGGGCTCAGCACAGCGCAGCGTGGCCGCCGACACCCCGCGGCCCTAGGCGGATGCTGCTCGCGGCGGCCCAGCCCGCATGGTGTCTAGGAAGCCTGGTCTTGGGGTTCTGCCCCGCGCGGCCTTTCTGACAGGTGACACTGAGCCCAGGGTTCTAGAGGTCTCAGCCTCTGTGACATCGTCCCCTTGCCTTCCGTTCCCAGCTGCCTGGCCTGGGGCGGGGAGGATGTTCTGAGACCCCGTCCGGGAACCTTCTCGGCTGGGTGCAGTGGTGCGTGCCTGTCATCCCAGTACTCGGGAGGCTGAGACAGGAGGATTGCAGGTTCGAGGCCAGCCTCAGCAACTTAGCGAGACCCTGTTTCAAAATAAACAAAACTAAAGAGGGCTGGGGATGTAGCTCAGAGGTAGAATGCCCCTGGGTTCAAGCCCCACCACTACCACAACAAAAAAAGTCTTCTCAGGGGCACACGCCGGCCATCCGTGGCTCCCAGACCCCCGAAGGCCCAGGCCTGCCGTGGAGAGCATGGTGGTTCCGGCGACAGGAGCCCAGCTCTCACTGGAGTCAGGTCTCCACTGGAGCTGCCCAGCAACCCTCCGCCACCATGTGATGCTCCTGCAGGGACCAGGACACAGGCAGGACCATCCCCGCCATGAGGTCAGTGCCTAGAATCTGGATCCCCCACCTCCGCCCTCGGTCCAGCCCCCAGGGCTCCTCCTCGCTCGTCCTGCCCCAGGGCCTTTGCATGGCTGTGCCTGCCCCGGAGCACTTTCCTCCTGCAGCTGACCTGTCTGGCTTCTGTCCCCCTCCAGGTCCCACTCCCCGTGACCTAATCCAAAGTCTTTCTCTCTCTCCCTTCCTTCCTTCCTTCCTTCCTTCCTTCCTTCTTTCTTTCTTTCTTTCTTTTTTTTTTTTTTTTTTTTTTGCAGTACTGGGGATTGAACCCAGGGGCATTCTACCTCCGAGCTACACCCCCAGCCCTGTTTTTTATACTTTATTTTGAAACCAGGTCTCATTAAGTTGCGGAGGGCCTCACTAAGTAGCTGAGGCTGGCCGCGAACCTGGATCCTCCTGTATCAGCCTCCCAAGTACCGGGATGACAAGCGTGCGCCACCACGCCTGGCTTCTTTCTTTCTTTTTATGATACTGGGGATTGATCAGGGGCATTCTACCTCCTGGCTCCACCCCCAGCCCTTTTTATTTTTTTATTTTTATTTTGAAATGGGGTCTTGCTATGCTGTGGAGACTGGCCTCAAACCTGCAGTCCTTCTGTCTCAGCCTCCCGTGTACTGGCACGGCAGGCGCCTCGCCGTGCCCGGCTGTGCGCCTCTCTCACTCCTCTGCTTTCTGCGTGAGCCAGCTGTGCGCTAGGGCCGGGCCACAGCTGGGCCAGGACTCAGGCTCTGGTCTTACAGAGAATCCACTCTAGCGGGAGCCGGGAGGCGCTCGACAGACGGGTCAACTAAATGAGTAACTAGGACGCCGGCTGCTTCGGCGGGTGCTGTGGGCTGAAGACGACCCGGGGTGGCCGGCAGAGGTGCCACCCCACAGCAACATGTGGGCACAAGCCATGGAAGATGAAGAGTCAACCGCGGGGAACCGCCTGTGCTAAGGCCCTGTGGTCACCCTGAGCTGGGAGTTTAATGACGAGCCAGGAGGCCAGCAGGACTGGGCAGCAAGAAGGAGAGGGGTGAGAGAGTGAGGAAGAAACAGGGGTCCTAGTGGACCACAGCAAGCTTTGCTTAGAGTCTACAGGCAACAGGGAGCCATGAAAGGTTCCAGCAGGGGAGGGCTAGGAGCCGATTCACATCTGGACAAGTTACCTCTGGCTCGCTCTGGGACAATAGACTGAGGGTGGTGGGGGCCACAGCAGGGGCCGGGAAGGCGGCCAATGTGGACACGCGGGAGCCGGGGCGGAGGCCGGACCATGGGGTGGGGAGAGGGGACCTGCTGGGATCACCCGCCCAGGACAGTGTCACTTTGTCTAAGCTCCAATTAGAGGTTAAAATAGTTCTCCTCAGCCGGGCGTGGTGGCACACGCTCGTCATCCCAGTACTTGGGAGGCTGAGACAGGAGGATCCGGGTTCGCGGCCAGCCTCAGCTACTTAGTGAGGCCCTCCGCAACTTAGTGAGACCCTGTTTCAAAATAAAAAATAAAATAGGGCTCGGGGTGTAGCGCGGAGGTAAAATGCCCCTGGGTTCAATCCCCGGTACCGCAAAAAAAAAAAAAAAAAAGGCTGGCGAGGCTGGTAGGTGTGGGGCGCCACTAGCCACGCGGCGCCGTGTGAACGGTTACGTAAGATGTCAGCTCCAGGGATGTGGGGAGAAACCGTGCTATTTTTGCAATTTTTCTGTAAGTTTAAAATTATTTCAAAACAAAACTTTTTTAAAAAAAAATCCAGAAATTTTTAAGGCACTAAAAAAATACTTAGGAAAAAAAAAGTCTGAGGATGAGGCAGAGGCTGACATGGGGGGACAGCCTGTCTGGGGTGCATTGTGTTTTTGGTATTGGGGATGGAACTCAGGGGTGTTCTACCTCTGAGCTGCACCCCCAGCTCTTTTATTTTGAGGCAGGGTCTCACTAAGTAGCTGAGGCTGGCCTCGAACCTGTGATCCTCCTGTCTCAGCCTCCCAAGTACTGAGATTACAAGCGTGCGCCACCACACCTGGGTTGCATGTGATTTATTTATTTATTTATTTATTTATTTATTCAGTTATTTATTTATGGTACTGGGGATGGAACCCAGGGGCATTCTACCTCCGAGCTCCACCCCCAGCCCTATTTTTTATTCTTTATTTGGAAACAGGGTCTCACTAAGTCACGGAGGGCCTCACTAAGTAGCTGAGGCTGGCCGTGAACCTGAGATCCTCCTGTCTCAGCCTCCCAAATACTGGGATGACAAGCGTGCGCCACCACGCACAACTTGCACGTGATTATTTAATCCCTTTAAAATGAACTGCGATGAGAATTCGGTCCCACGTGTGCTCACGCTGCCACGTGGCCACACAGGGATGGCCACCAGGTTGGCTGTGTCCAGCTCTAGAACTTTCCCAGCATCCCAGAAAGTTCGAATGGCAAGAGGGACCTGATCCAATTTAAGCCGGTAGAACATTCCTCTGGCTGCCGTGGGGAAAGTAGCCAGAGGCCGCAAGGGTGGAGGCCGAGCGCCTGCGGAGGCCCAAGAGGGAGGCATCCAGGCCGGAGCTGAGGGAGGCTGGGATCCGCACAGTAGCCTTCAGGGAGGGCCGAAGCCACTCACGATCCTGACTCTGGGGATGCGAGAGGTGAGGGTGGAGGAGGGGAAGCAATAGGGGCAGACATGGAGCCTAGTCTGTGCCCTGCTGGGTCTCGGGGTTCAGGGACCCAGCCGGCCTCTAATGGCGGAGGCTGGGCGGCCGGGATCCGGGCCGTGGGGCGCTCTGGCGTGATGGAACTTGTCCCCGGGCTCCCAGCTCGCCGATCCGCTAACAAGTTTCGCCTCCCCACGGCGGCGGGCGCGCAAATGTGTGCGTGTGTGTGTGTGTGTGTGTGTGTGTGTGTTTGTGTTTAATTCAGGAACGAATTTAATTCTCATTCTGCCGGCTCCGGGGATGGGGAACAGCTGTCTAACGAGTTAGCGGTGGGTTTTCAATAGCTGGCATCTGTTTGCGGGAGGCGCCGGTGCCCGCCGAGGCTGCTCCCGGGCTCCCAGCTTTGGGTCTCGGGGACCCCACGTGCTGCTCCGGGGATTGCAGGGACACGGGCTGGCGGTCCCGAGACCCCGACCCCCGGGCACCCTGGCCGGGAGCATCTCTGATTCTGCATGGTGGTCCCCGAGGGTCAGGTATGCAGCAGGTGCTCAATAAATGCTTGCTTGCGGCAACCCAGAGGAGAGCTTTACACTCAGTGAGAAATCAACTCTCACTTGTCCGCCGCCCGGAACCTTCGGTGGCTCCCGATGGCGCTCAGGTTAAAGCTCAAGGTGAGGGCCACCACCGGTCTGCCAGGTCTGTCACCTCCGCCTGCGACCTCAGTGTCCCGTCTGCAAAAACCCGGGCTGTTAAGCCATCACGCGTGCGCCAGACCCTGTGGGGGACCCTGAGCACGGGCCGGCACCGTCTGTGTCCCCCTTGCCCTTCAGCTGCGTGCCTCAGTTTCCTTATCTGTGAATGGAGGTATTAAACACTTTTTTTTTTCCTTCGGCACTGGGGATTGAACCCAGGGGCATTCTACCTCTGAGCTACACCCCCAGCCCTGTTTTTATTCTTTATTTTGAAACAGGGTCTCGCTAAGTTGCGGAGGCCTCACTAAGTAGCTGAGGATGGTCACGAACCCGTATCCTCCGGTCTCAGCCTCCCAAGTACTGGGATGACAAGCGTGAGCCATCACGCCTGGCTACTAAACTACACACTTTATTTTTATTTTTATTTTTTTCCATTACTGGGGATTGAACCCAGGGGCATTCTACCTCTGGGCTACACCCCCAGCCCTATTTTTTATTCTTTATTTTGAAACAGGGTCTCATTAAGTTGCAGAGGGCCTCACTAAGTAGCTGAGGCTGGCCTCGAACCTGCGATCCTCCGGTCTCAGCCTCCCAAGTACTAGGATGACAAGCGTGCGCCACCACGCCCGGCTCCTTTTTATTTTTATTTGAAAACAGGGTCTAGCTAAGTTGCGGAGGCTGGCCTCACACCTGCGATCCTCCGGTCTCAGCCTCCCCGGGGATGACAGGCGCCCGGGACCTTAGTTCTTTCTCTTTCACTCGTGCACATGGAAGCTCAGTGCGTAAAGGACTCGCGGCCGCACATGGCAGGAGGAGTTCAGCGACGCTTCAGTGATCTCAAAGTCTTTTCTGTCTGCTGATGGGGAAACTGAGGCCCGGAGAGGGACCGGAGGGCTCTCAGCCTCACCCTGGATCTGCAGCGAGGAGTCCGCGTGGCTGGAGTCAAGGGAGTGAGCGGGAGAGAGGATGGAGGGAGGCAGGGAGGACAGAGGAGGACGGGCCCTGCCCCGGTGCCCGCTGGTGCCCTGCAGGGAGGACGGCCGTGGGGTCGGGGCAGCAGGGGCCAGAGCGGGTACATGACCTTTGGGGAAAGTGTCGCTGGGGCCCGTTCGCCAAGTGCTTGGGGAGCTTCTGCCGGGCGAGTGGGAGGAGCCGGGGACCCCAGGGGAGGAAGTGGCGGCGCACACCTGAAATCTCCGTACTCTAGAGGCTGAGACAGGAGGATCGCAGGTTCGAGGCCAGCCTCAACGACTTAGCGATACCCTCAGCAAATTAGCGAGACCCTGTTTCAAGTTAAAAAACAAAAAGGGCCGAGGATGTGGCTTGGAGGCAGGGCTCCCCTGGGTCCCATTCCTAGTCTCCCCCCCCCGTAAAAAATATAATCATGCTGGTTTAGTGATTCCTTAAAGAGTTAAACATGGAGACCCCGGGGGGCCTGGCAATTCCGTTCTTGGGTCCATATTCAAGAGAACAGAAAACGGAGAGCCGGGCATGGTGGCGCACGCTTGTCATCCTGGTACTTGGGAGGCTGAGACAGGAGGATCGCAGGTTCGCGGCCAGCCTCAGCTACTTAGTGAGGCCTCTGCAACTTAGTGAGACCCTGTTTCCAAATAAAGAATAAAAAATCGGACTGGGGGTGTAGCTCAGAGGTAGAACGCCCCTGGGTTTAATCCCCGGTACCTAAAAAAAAAAAATCCCCAGTACTGCAAAAGAAATAAAACATGCTTCCTGACAAAAATGTGTGCAGCCGCGTCCACAGCCGCACAATTCACAGTAACCAAAAGTGAGACTGGCCCAGGAGTCGACAGTGGACGAAGGGACACACACAACGTGGTCTAGCCATTCTCTGGACTATTATGCAGCCGTGAACAGGAGCGCGCCCTGAGGACTTCGAGCTCTGAGAACCAGACACAAGAGGCCACTCGGAGCACGACTCCAGTGACAGGAAGTGTCCAGGCCAGGCCAGGAGGGGACGAGGTAAGCGCTCGTGGGACGGGTTTCTTTGGGGCTGTGGAATGTTCCGGGCCTGCTCCTCTGTGGTTTGACGCTGAGAGAAGGCGCCCGGGGTCTCCGTCGCTCTAGAGTGGGGCGGAGAGGCCGGCTTTGGCCTGTTTCCACTTCCAGAGAGTCTCAGACACCTCCCGCTGTCCCCAAGGTGGACAGTCCCGTTGCCAGTGCTCCTGAGCCGGGCCAGGGTATGGAGCGTTCTCCCCGGCCTCCACGCCTCCGCTGTGCCTGCTTCCAACCCCTGCGGTGTGTAGCCAGAGGCATCGGGGCTACAGAGGGAGCTCAAAACCCTCCCAGGGCTCCCCGAGTCCCCCTGCAGCCCATGGGCCCTGCATGACCTGCCCGTCCCTCTCCGCCGCCGGCTCTGCCCCGCGATCGCCCTGCTCTGGCCACGCGGGCTCCTCGCTGCCCCGGGACCTTTGCACCGGCTGCGTCTCCGTCCATGACTCTGTTCCTCCTGGCCAGGGCGTCTGCAGGCGTGCAGAGCCGGGCGTGGGTGGGCTGGGCGCACAGAGGCTATGGAGGCGCAGAGGCCGGGCTGGGAGCGGAGGCCCTGGCTCTCGTGCACATCAACCCTCGCCAGAGAGGCTGGAAGCGTTTTCTCTCTGGTTGACATTTTTGGCAAAATCCGTCTTTCCAGCCTTGCTTTTTGTTCTTTTCTGTGCAAAAAACATGTCCATCAAAACGGTCCCTACAGCGAGCGCAGAAGGGGGGCCGCTGCACTGGGTCCGGGGACGGGAAAGAGCTCCCCAGGGAGAAGGAGCCGGCGCCTCCTCTCTGTCTCTCTCTCGACAACATAACAACAGTAAGAACTAGAATAAAAGAGCGTCAGTTACTGGGGAGGCTTGCGTGACCCCCCCATTATTATCTGCCATTCTGAGATGAGGAAGCAGAGCTCAGAGGGGGCAAGCCACTTCCCCGAGGCCACACAGCAGACCTAAGCGTTAAATCCAGATCCTACTTGGAGGAGGAGCCTCTACCCAGGAGGAAGGGAGAGGCAGGGAGGGCCAAAAGCCACCATGGAGGGTCGGCAGGCGCACGGGCTCCAGCTCTGGCCAGCAGCCCTCGGTGAGCGCGGCCTGACATGGTCTCCTCTTTTCTTACAGTATTCCCAACCAACCTCAGGGGCGAGCAACTGGGGCTGGGGAAAGGAAATAAGAGTCCAGGCACCCCGCTTCCTCACCAGCGCGGGGAGAGAGGAGGCCAGGCCCAGGCCGCACCACCTGGACAGGGAAGAGCCACCCACCATCAGCCCTGGACGTGGGAGACTGAGAGAAGAGGATCGCAGGTTCGAGGCCAGCCTCAACATCTGAGCGAGATCCTCAGCACCTTAGCGAGACCTTGTTTCAAAATAAAGCCAGGTGTGGTGGCGAACGCCTGTCATCCCAGTCCTTGGGAGGCTGAG
>PVJS01021026.1:12143-32037 GCA_004027185.1 Glis glis
AAAAAAAAAAAAAAAAAAAAAAAAAAAATATATATATATATATATATATATATATATATACTGAGACTTTCACCAACCTAGTGAGACCCTGTTTCCAAATAAAAACAAACGAGGTCTGGG
Organism: Glis glis; assembly: GCA_004027185.1. NCBI lineage: Eukaryota > Metazoa > Chordata > Mammalia > Rodentia > Gliridae > Glis > Glis glis. The sequence continues at coordinate 12,264 of PVJS01021026.1, forward strand.
GGTGCAGCTCCAGTATAGCCAGGGCGTGGGTGCAGACACACACACAGGCCCTGAGCAAAGACTACGAATGCAGGCCGTGGGCCTCACGGGCCGGCCTCCAATCCCGCACTACCACGTCCTTGCTCCTTCCCTGCCCGCCCGCCCAGCTAAAGCCCCAGGAAGATGCTGGTCCTGCAGCCACCGCTCCTCCCTGCCGAGCACGGACTTTTCTAGAATGCCACCCCTCCTCCCAGCCTCCACGGGAGCCGCGGCGGGGGGCATAAATCCCGCTTTGCAGCGGTATTGACGGGAGCTGGAGAGCTGCCCCGGCCGCGCCCTATTAATCCTCCCGCCCGGCATCTGTGCAGAGAGCTGAGCTCCCGGCGGGAGGGGCCGCGCTGAGGACGAGGGCTAGGGTGTTCTAGAGGCCCACAGGAGGAGCACTGTTCTGCGAGTCCCGAGTGAAGGACCAAAGCTGTGAACTCTGAATTGGAGCGGGGCTTCCTGTTTTAAATTAGGATGAAGCCGGGTGTGGTGACACACGCTTGTAATCCCAGTACTTGGGAGGCTGAGACCGGAGGATCCAGGTTCGTGGCCAGCCTCAGCTACTTAGTGAGCCCTCCGCGACTTAGCGAGACCCTGTTTCAAAATAAAGAATAAAAAGTAGGGCTGGGGGTGCAGCCCGGAGGTAGAACGCCCCTGGGTGCAATCCCCAGTACCACAAAATAATAATAATACTAATAATACTACTACTAATAATATTCCAAGGATGACAAGACATTCAACTCTCAGTGTTTATAGTAAGGTTTCGTTGACAGGCGGCCACACCCATTCGGTGGCTATTTTCCTGGGAGAATGGCCGCCGAGCCCGCATTCTGACCTTGCGGCTCCTGCGTCCTCACTGCGGGGTTGAGTCCTTGGATCAGCCCGAGACGCTCCCGTCTTCCCGGTCTACACACTGGGGGCAGTGGCTTCGCCAGAGCCACCTGGGCGAGCGTCGGGCGCTTTGAACCCAGCGCTGTTGGACTCCGGATGCTCCGCTGTCTGCGCGCACCCGGGGCCAGGGCTGAATCTGGCTCTTTGGCCCGAGCCTGGGGGCCGGAGCACGGGAGGCGAGCAGGAGCCAGCGCCTAGGCTCCTCCCGGCCACCTGGGAAAGCGGCCATTAAGAGCAAATCAATTAAACAAGCCGTAGGCTGGCTTCTGCCGTATTTATCTGCCCTCGGCCTTCAAGGCTCATGCCCTCGCCCAGCGACGCAGGTTCCAGAAAATGCACTCGCACGATTGTCATCCCAGTACTTGGGAGGCTGAGACCGGAGGATCGCAGGTTCGAGGCCAGCCTCCGCTACTTGGTGAGGCCCTCCGCAACTCAGTGAGACCCTGTTTCAAAGTAAAGAATAAACAATAGGGCTGGGGGTGGAGCTCGGAGGTAGAATGCCCCTGGGTTCAAAAAAGAAAAGAAAAAGAAAAAGGAAAACGCACTCGTGGTCAGATCTGAGAAGGGACCGTGGGGTGGAGGCTCTGACCGAGCGCTGTGACCCGGGAGCAGAGCTGCCCAGGTTGGATAACCCGATTCCCCGGGGCGGGGATGCGGGTAGAGACAGCAGCGGCTGAGTGTGGCGGGAGAGCGAGCGGAGCCGTGGGAACACAGGCTATAATTTGCTCATTGTAGGTGTCAATCAAGCAGCCAAAGTCCCTGTTTCTTTGTCGCATGCTCTCTGAGCGATTTGAAACCTTAAAAGGAAGAATCAAAACGCAGGCTCTCCCTGCGGGGCTCAAACCCACAGGCAGCCTGTGAAGACCCTGCTGGGCCTTAGACAGGGTGGAGACGCCGAGAGACAGCACCGGGGTCCCGAAGCTCATGCACCGGGGTTTGCCAGCAGCAGCCTGGGCCCTTGTGTATCTGATGCGCGTAACACTCTCGCCTAATACCGCCTGACTGTCACCTTGGAGATACGGAAGATTAGACAGAATATGGTCATGAGCCGAGTGTGGTGTCATCCCAGTACTTGGGAGGCAAAGACAGGAGGATCCGGGTTCAAGGCCAGCCTCAGCTACTTAGTGAGGCCCTCCGCAACTTAGTGACACCCTGTTTCAAAATAAAGAATTGAGAGCCAGGCGTGGTGGGGTGCACTTATAATCCCAGTACTTGGGAGGCGGAGACAGGAGGATCTGGGTTCGCGGCCAGCCTCAGCTACTTAGTGAGGGTTCCGCAACTTAGTGAGACCCTGTTTCAAAATAAAGAAAAAAAAATAGGGCTGGGAGTGTAGCTCGGAGGTAGAATGCCCCTGGGTTCAATCCCTGGTACCCTGGTACTGCCAAAAATAAAATAAAATAAAGAATTAAAAAATAGGGCTGGGGGCATAGCCAAAATAAAAAGAAACGCTTAATGTTGTTAGCTTCTGAGACATGGGGGCTATTTGTTACTGCAGTGAAACCAAGCCAGTCCTAACTGATACAACAGGAATAGAATTTTTTTTATTACTAGGGATTGAACCCAGGGGCATTGTACCACTGAACTACACCCACAGACTATTTATTTATTTATTTATTTATTTATTTATTTTTGCGATACCGAGGATTGAACCCGGGGCATTCTTCCTCTGAGCTCCACCCCCAGCCCTATTTTTTATTCTTTATTTTGAAACAGGGTCTCACTAAGTTGCAGAGGGCCTCACTAAGTAGCTGAGTCTGGCTGCAAACCCGGATCCTCCAGTCTCAGCCTCCCAAGTACTGGGATGACAAGCGTGCACCACCACGCCCAGCCCATTTATTTATTTATTTATTTATTTATTTATTTATTTATTTATTTATTTGAGACATGTCTGGCTAAGTTGCTGAGGCTGGCCTCCAACTTGGAGCCTTCCTGTCTCAGCCTCCTGAGTGGCTAGGATGACGGGCATGTGTCACCATGCTTAGCGAGGCTCCACCTCTTAAAGGTCCCACACCTCCCACATTCTCACACCAACCAAGAACAACTTCTTGCACACAAACCCTGGGGCACAAACCACATACAAACCACAGCGCCTGTCTATTAAATCGCCATACAGGTGGGGAAGACAGAACACAAATTCAGAGACATTATAACCTGAAGCCGGGTGCGGTGGCGCACGCCTGTAATCCCATCCCAGTACTTGGAAGGCTGAGACAGGAGGATGGCAGGTTCGAGGACAGCCTCAGCAAGTAGTGAGACTCTCAGCAACTTACCAAGACCCTGTTTCAAAATAAAAGTAAAATGGGGTGTGGTGGCGCACGCCTGTCATCCCAGTACTTGGGAGGCTGAGACAGGAGGATCGCAGGTTCGAGGACAGCCTCAGCAACTTAGCGAGGCCCTCCGAAACTTAGTGAGTCCCTGTTTCAAAGGGCTGGGGGTGTAGCTCACAGGTAGAATGCCCCTGGGTTCAGTCCCCAGCAACACAGAAATAAATAAATATTGCTCAGACGAACGATCGAATGCGGTATCTGGCCAAAGCTCTGGGGCCCGTATCATTAGGTTAGACACACTATCATTACGTGTATTTCACAGGAGGGGAAACTGAGGCTCCAGAAAGGACAGAGACCCCTGCACCCCACGACCACACGGTCTAGCCCAAAAGTGCCTGTCGCGTCCCCAGACTCGGCTCTGGCCCGCTGCGCCCCGTCCGCTGGTTGCAAAACAGGGTCTCCCCGACACCCCGGCCCTCCGGCCGCGCTCCCCGCGAACCTGTTTGGTAAAAGCCTCATCGCGCCCGCTAGAACAGCGACATCAAAATTACTGCCGAGCCCTTGACTCGGGGTAATTAAGCGCATTTTGGGACGTCTTGGCTTGATTAAAAGCAGATCACCCGTTCGGAATGAAAATTCAGGAGGCAAATTGCTTTTGTGGCCGCCACGATGCTATTTTAAACCCGCGCGGCTCTCCAGCTAATAACGCCCGTTCCTCCAGCTGTCAGGTCGAGACGACAGCTCACGCGACAGCTCGCAGCCCCCCTCCAGGGCTTGCATCTCGGGGACACCCCATGGCGGCCTGGTCCCAGAGCCTAGGCTCGGTTGTCAACCTCACCCGGTACCCCATGTGCTTCATCCCCACATTCTACTGCGCCAGTCCCTGCTCCCCCAACCCTCCTGGATCCCAGCCCCCGGCTCCCCAGCTCCTGTCCGTCCCCCCACAAGTCCCTTCTGAAATCTGATGGGAGGCTGGGTGTGGTGGGGCACGCTTGTCATCCCAGGACTTGGGAGGCTGAGACAGGAGGATCGCAGGTTGGAGGCCAGCCTCAGCAAGTAGTGAGACTCTCAGCAACCTAGAGAGACCTTGTTTCAAAATAAAAATAAAAAAGCCAGGCGTGGAATCCAGTACTTGGGAGGCTGAGACAGGAGGATCGCAGGTTTGAGGACAGCCTCAGCATGTAGTGACACTCTCAGCGACCTAGTGAAACCCTGTTTCAAAATAAAAATAAAAAATAGGGCCGGAGGTGTAGCTCGGAGGTAGAAAGCCCCTGGGTTCAATCCCCAGGGCCACAAAAAAATAAAATAAAATCTGATGGGAGCCTGGTGTGGTGACGCACGCCTGTCATCCCAGTACTCGGGAGGCTGAGACAGGAGGATCGTAGGTTTGAGGACGGCCTCAGCAACATAGTGAGACTCTCACCAACCTGGTGAGACCCTGTTTCAAAATCAAAAATTTAAAAAAGGACTGGGGGTGTAGCTCAGAGGTAGAATACCCTGGGTTCAATGCCCAGTACCAAATTTTTTAAAATAAAAATAAAAAAACAAGATGGCCGGGTGTGGTGGCGCACGCTTGTAATCCCAGTACTTTGGGAGGCGGAGACCGGAGGATCCGGGTTCGCAGCCAACCTCAGCTCTCTCTCTCTCTCTCTCTCTCTCTCTCTCTCCTTAGTGAGGCCCTCCGCAACTTCGTGAGACCCAGTTTCAAAATAAAGTATAAAAATAGGGCTGGGGGCATAGCGCGGAGGTAGAACGCCCCTGGTTTCAATCCCCGGTACCGCAAAAAAAAAAAAAAACAAGATGTGAAGCCGTGGCTCTCACAGGGGTGACTCTGCCCCCAGGGGACCCCGGGCCAGGTCTGGGGACATGTGTGGCTGTCCCAACGGGGGGTGTTTCTGTCCTCAAGTGGGTGGAGGACAGGATGCCGTCCAGAGCCAGGCAGGGTCTGGGTCGCCCACCCCAGAAAAGGACCCTGCCCAGTGTCCGGGGTGGCAAGAAGGGAGACGGGACAGCTGACACTTAGGGACACACACTCCACCCCCAGCTTCTCCGGGTCCTTTCCATACTTTGTGTGTGTGTGTGTGTGTGTGTGTGTGTGTGTGTGGTGCTGGGGATGGAACGCAGGGGCCTTCTACCTCCGAGCTCCACCCCCAGCCTGATTTTATTTTTTATTTTGAAACAGGGTCTCGCTAAGTAGCTGAGGCTGGCCGCGAACCTGCCATCCTCCTGTCTCAGCCTCCCAAGTACTGAGATTACAAGCATGTACCACCACGCCCAGTTACATTTTTTATCTTTTTGTGGTACTGGGAATTGAACCCAGGGGCATTCTACCTCCGAGCTATACCTCCAGCCTGGTTTTATTTTTTATTTTGAAACAGGGTCTCACTAAGTAGCTGAGGCTGGCCGCAAACCTGCGATCCTCCTGCCTCAGCCTCCCAATTACTATGATGACAATCGTGCACCATCACACCCAGCTTTATTTTATTTATTTATTTATTTATTTGCAGTACCGGGGATTGACCCCGGGGGCTTCTACCTCTGGGCTACACCCTCAGCCCTATTTTTTATTCTTTATTTGGAAACAGGGTCTCACTAAGTTGCGGAGGGCCTCACTAAGTAGCTGAGGCTGGCCGAGAACCTGCAATCCTCCGGTTTCAGTCTCCCAAGTATTGGGATGACAAGCGTGTGCCACCACGCCTGGATTTATTTTTTATTTTGAAACAGGGTCTCTCTAAGCTGCTGAGGGTCTGGCTAAGTTGCTGAGGCCAGCCTCACACTGGCGATCCTCCTGTCTCCGCCTCCTCGGTACTGAAATGCCAGTCCTCACCTTGCGCCCGGCTGTGGTTTTGAGTTCTAACTCCCCGTGAGGTGGACCGGAGCGTCAGCCCATTTTCCGGGTGTGGAGACTGAGGCCCACAGCCCCATCCCCCGGGTCACAAGGAGCTGGGAGGCCAGCGCACTCGGGCTAGGAATGGAGTGTCTTCCCCATGCGTCACTGGGTCCCCGGGGTGGAGAAGACGGCCTGGGCCACACGGAGGATTCTGGGGCTTGGATCCCGGGCATCTCGCCATCGGAGCCCCCCACCCGCAGCCCCAGGCCAAGAAGGACCTGTCCCCCCCGCCCCTGTGTCCCCGTAGGCCCGGGGCAGCCCGCCGTAGAGGCGGGAGGCTGTGGGATGTGGAGGCCGCCATGGCTTCCCCTTTGTGCAGAGCGGGCATTCAACCTGCCCGACTCCCGCTCCACGCACGCAAATCCCCGCGCCGGGCGGCCGAGAGCGGGTCTTTGTTCGTGTTTTCTTGTCTTCTCCTGGCTTCATCTAATCGCTGCCTCTCGGAGGTGCATCGGAGGGGAAGGGCGGGAGAGAATAAATAAACACAGAGGCCGAAGAAAAGAGGCGCGGGCCTCGCCAGGAAGGGATTTTCGCTGCTGCCCTGAGACACTGACAAAGACAGACGAGGGGCCACGGCCTGGGGCAGCGGGGACCAGCCCGGAGGCGGCATTGAGAGCCGCGAGACGGATGCACGCACACAGCCGCCTTTGTGGTGGCTCGGTTCCCAAAGGCTGGTTAACCCTTGCCCGGGGAGCCAGAGTGTAGACCCCCTGAGAGTCAGCCCCTCTCTCGCCCACAATGCTGTGTGACCTGGAGGAATTTGCCTGCTGTCTCTGTGCCTTTTTTGGGGGGGGAAGGTACTGGGGATTGAACTCAAGACATTCTACCTCCAAGCTACACCCCCAGCCCAATTTTATTTTTATTTTGAAACAGGGTCTTGCTAGGTTGCTGAGAGTCTCACTACTTGCTGAGGCTGTCCTCGAACCTGCGATCCTCCTGTCTCAGCCTCCCAAGGACTGGGATGACAGGTGTGTGGCACCGTGCCTGGCTGATCTGCAGGTTAAGCGAGAAAAACAAAACAAAACAGGGATGTGGTAGAGATAGGGTCCAGGCCGAGGGACTTCCTGGGCAAAGGTCCAGCAGAGAGAACAAATGTTCAGGGAACAGAGACCCAAGAAATATGGCGGAGGGGAGACCGGACGCTGGACTCGGAGGCCACCGTACCGCGTCTCGGACACGCAGCCAGCCGGGCCAGGGCCGCTCCCGTCTTTGGGGGCTCTGCTGCCCGGCAAGATGGGCCATCACGTTTATTCCCCTTTCTCAGATGACAGAACTTGGCTGCCCTGGGCGGAGCGTGGCCCGACCCCGGATCACAGGGTGAGCGGGGGCAGGATGGGGGCAAATCAGGGGCTCCGGGGCTGGGGGTGTCGCTGCACCCCGCCTGTCCACACAAGCACTCTGTATGTTGAGATGTGTTAAAATCCACAAAGCAGAGCCGGGCGTGGTGTCTCACGCCTGTCGTCCCAGTACTTGGGAGGCTGAGACAGGAGGATCACAGGTTCAAGGCCAGCCTCAGCAACTTAACAAGCCCCTCAGCAACTTAGCGAGACCCTGTTTCAAAATAAAAAAATAAAGAAGTTGTGTGTGATGGTGCACGCTTGTCATCCTAGTACTTGGGAGGCTGAGATGGGAGGGTCACAGGTTTGAGGACAGCCTTAGCAAGTAGTGAGACTCTCATCAACCTAGTGAGACCCTGTTTCAAAAATAAAAATAAAATTGGCACTTGTCATTCCAGTACTTGGGAGGCTGAGAAGGGGGATCGCAGGTTCGAGGCCAGCCTCAGCTACTTAGTGAGGCCCCCCGCAACTTAGTGAGCCCCTGTTCCAAAATAAAAAATAAAATAGAGCTGGGGGTGTAGCTCGGAGGTAGAATGCCCCTGGATTCAATCCCCGGTACCACAAAAATAATAATAATAATAATAATAATAATGAAAAAATGACAGCTTCTTTGAGAAAAGAGAGGCGTCGCCATTAGCATTTTTGTTTCTTAATTTGTTTAAGAAAAAAGGTCAATGAGATCCTGTTGTCCTCGAGCCCTGGTCCAGGGTCCACGTCACAGAGAGACGCTCCGGGGACGCCCGTGCTGGGGCCGGTCCTTTGGCCGGAAGAGCCCCGCGTTCAGTCCGTCGGCTCGCACGGAGCAGCCGGGCCGCACTCAGTTTCCGCCCTCTGAATCCCCGGGAGGGGTTAAATGGGGCGCGTGCGCTCTGGGGACACCCTCAAACCCCACACAGCAGAGAGGTGGCGGACTCCACCGACTCAGGGGTATTTCTACCTCCGGTCATTTTTTTTTTTTTTTTGTAGTACTGGGGATTGAACCCAGGGGCGTTCTACCTCCGAGCTACACCCCCGGCCCTATTTTTTATCCTTTACTTTGAAACAGGGTCTCACTAAGTTGCGGAGGGCCTCACTAAGTAGCTGAGGCTGGCCACGAACCCAGATCCTCCGGTCTCAGCCTCCCAAGTACTGGGATGACAAGTGTGCGCCACCACGCCCGGCTTATTTTAGTTTATTTTGAAACAGGGTCTCACTAAATTGCTGAGGGCCTCACTTTTTTTTTTTTATTCTGAGACAGGGTCTTGTGAAGTTACCCAGACTGGCCTCAAACTTGGGATCCTCCTACCTCAGCCTCCTGAGCAGATGGGGTTGTAGGCTCCATGCCTAGCTTGAAGTTTCTTCTTCCTTCCTTCCTTCCTTTCTTTCTTTTCTTTTTGTTTGTTGTTTTGATTTTGGTACTGGGAACTGAACCCAGGGGTGTTCTACCTCTGAGCTACACCCCCAACCCTTTTTATTTTTTATTTTGAGACAGGGTTTCGATAAGTTGCTGATGCTGGCCTCAAACCTGCGATCCTCCTGTCTCAGCCTCCCAGGTACTGCAATGACAGTTGTACGCCACCACACCCGGCTTGAAATTTAATTATTTGTTTATTCACCTCTGTCTTTCTGTCTTGGCCACTCTGTCCACAGTGCCTAAAATAGTGTTGGCACACAGTAGGTGCCCAATTCCTGCCTGGTAGTACCCGGTGCACCTCGCCTCTGCTGTACCGTGAATTAACATCTCAGAATCAACCCTGTCATTACGTGATGAATTATTTGCCTCGATCGTGTATGTGGTATAATAAATGTCCATCAGTTAAATATTCTTTTGTGAGCCGGGTGTGGTGGCGCACGCCTGTCATCCCAGTCCTTGGGAGGCTGAGACAGGAGGATCACAGGTTCGAGGACAGCCTCAGCAAGTAGTGAGACTCTCAGCAACCTAGCAAGACCCTGTTTCAAAACAAAATAAAATAAAATAAAATAAAATAAAATAAAATAAAATAAGGATGGGGGTGTAGCTCAGAGGTAGAATGCCTCTGGGTTCAATCCTCAATACCAAAAAATAAAAATAAATAAATCCGCAGGCGATCCCTAACGCCCCGCCGCAGGGACTGTCCCCTCCAGCTCGGGGTCTTGGCTCAGCCCTCAGAGCCGGGACGGGAGGATCTGGGCTTGGCTGGGCGGGTTGGGGCTGCGCGCTCCGTGCTCCGTGCTCCGAGGCCCCGCCAGGCGCTCCATCTCCTGCCCAGCGGGGGCCACATTAGCCGCTCAAAACCCATTCAGGGAAATTAGACCAGGGGCCTCTGCGACAATCACGGGTCATTCTCGTCTGCCGCTTCCCGGCTCCCCCGCAGAGATGACAGCCCGGCAGCAGGTCTGGGGGGACGCACGGGGATTGGGGGATCCTAGCCGGCCGGCTCAGCAACCTAGTCAGCCAGGGGAAGAAAGAACTCAATCACTGAGGACTCCTGTGGAATCATGTCTGTGCTCCAACACCTTCCATGGCTCCCAACTGTTGCAGGGGTCCCACCGTCTCCACGAGAGAAACAGCAGAACCAGGGGCGCTGCCTCTGGGGGCTCCCTGACCTTCTGCCCTCAAAGCTTGTGGGTTCTCTGAACACCCTCCAGCCTCCGCACTTCACAAGGCAAGCAGCAGCCGGGTTTGTGTTTCATTCAGAAGTAGGGTTGGCGTCAGGAATGGTTTGATCCAGTCATTTCAACCCTTCATCAAAAATCAAGACTCATTAGTTGGGCGTGGTGGCTCACACTTGTCATCCCAGGGAGGCTGAGACCGGAGGATCTGGGTTCGCGGCCAGCCTCAGCTGCTTAGTGAGGCCCTCCACAACTTACTGAGACCCTGTTTCAAAATAAAGAATAAAAAATAGGGCCGGGGGTGTAGCTCGGAGGTAGAATGCCCCTGGGTTCAATCCTCAGTTCCGCAAAAAAAAGTTTAATTAATTAATTAATTAATTAATTTAATATCAAGACTCCTCTCTTCTCTTCCCCCAAACTCTGCACATTGTTTATTTTGCTTTGTTTTGGGTGTTTGTTGTTATTATTGTTTTGTATGGGGGGGGTTGGTACTGGGGGTTCCATGGGGCTGTTTGTTACTGCAGCACAACCGGCCCATCCTTACTGATACGAGATACCAGGGCACTGTCCGGCTGTGAGACCTCAAGACCCCTTTGCTTCTTGAAGCCTGCGTCCCCACGTGGGTAGCAGGAGGAGGTGCATTTCCCAGCAATGTGTGTGGGGGTCCCAGGTGGTAAACTGAGCCCACTCATTTCATTTCTTTTTCTTCTTCTTATTTTGCAACGCTGGGGATGAAACCCAGGACTTTGCACATGCCTGGCAAGTGCTCTACCACTTAGCTATATCCCCAGCCCTTTATTTCAAAACCAAAGACCTATTTGTGGAGAAAAGACCTCCTTCTACCTTCCCTTCTGTCTGCCACTATTGAACCCAGAAATCCCAGCCAGGAGATGAAGAGATGCTACAGCACAGGGGAGAGGAGCTCAGGTCCTGTCTGTCCACCTGCCAGCTGTGTGACCTTCAGCTAGAGGCTGAGCCTTTCTGGGCCTTCCTTCCTTCCTTCCTTCCTTCCTTCCTTTCTTTTTTTTTTTTTTTCTTTTTGCGGTACCGGGGATTGAACCCAGGGGCATTCTACCTCCAAGCTACACCCCGGCCCTATTATTTTTATACTTTATTTTGAAACCGGGTCTCATGAAGTTGCAGAGGGCCTCACTAAGTAGCTGAGGCTGGCCGCGAACCCGGATCCTCCGGTCTCAGCCTCCCAAGTACTGGGATTACAAGCGTCCACCACCACGCCCAGCCTTCCTTCCTTTCTTTCTGTGCCAGAGATTGAACTCAGAGGCATTCTACAACTCCGAGCTACACTCCCAGCCCTATTTTATTTCTTTATTTTGAAACAGGATCTTACTGAGTTGCTAAGGAACCTCAATAAATTGCTGAGGCTGACCTCCAGCCTACGATCCTCCTGTCTCAGCCTCTCAAGTACTGGAATGACAGGTGTGCACCACCGCACCTGACCTGGGCCTCTGCTTTCTTATCTGCAAAACGGAGCACTATCCACTTCAGGGTAGTGCACCCTGAAGGACCCAGCACAGGTGACAGTAAGAACACACTTAATACAGCCGGGTGTGGTGGCGCACGCTTGTCATCCCAGGACTTGGGAGGTTGAGCCCGGAGGATCACAGGGTCGCAGCCAGCCTCAGCTACTTAGTGAGGCCCTCCGCAACTTAGTGAGACCCTGTTTCAAAATAAAGAATAAAAATCGGGCTGGGGGTGTAGCTCGGAGGTAGAACGCCCCTGGGTTCAATCCCTGGTACCACACACTCAAAAAGAAAGTTAAGGATATGGAGCAGGGCTGCATAGGGAAGCTGGAGGCTCCCCCTCTGCCTCTCTCTCGAGCCCCTCAATCTTCCAGTTTGTAAAATAGGGCTAATATCACCAGCTCGCAAACTTGGAACAACCATCATGCGCTCAGCTTCCACCGCCCAGTTCCATGCTCACCTTACCGCAAACAGAGCAACTGCGAGTTGAGTTGGATTGAAGGTGTGTGTGTTAGAGTGGCCTCTGCTGGTGAAAGGCGGGACTGCACCCTTGTTCTATTAGACACTGTGAATAAGCAAAGGCAGGAGGCACAAAGTGCGGATTTTAGACGTTCCTCAGAGAAGGAATAATGTATATTTCCTGAGCCTCGAAAGGATACGAGGGTGTCAGCTGAGGGACTCTATGTAAAAGTTAAAGGCATAAATGCAAGGATTCACATGGCAGCGGGCGCCGTGGGGAGTGGCGTCTTGTGGCCATAGCTACGGATCTCACAGAAGCTGGGAGAAGAGCTGGCGGGGACCCTCCCTTGCTCCTGCTCCTGCACCTCGGTCTTGGGTTTCTGGCCTCTAGAACTGTGACACAGTACCTTTCTTTTCTTTCTTTCTTTGTGGTACTGGGGATAGAACCCAGAGGCATTCTACCTCCAAGCTACACCCTCAGCCCTATTTTTTTTTTAATTTTGAAACAGGGTCTTGCTAGGTTACTGAGGGTCTTGGTAAGTTGCTGAGGCTAGCCTCAAACCTGTGCCCCTCCTGTCCCAGCCTCCCAAGTACTGGGATTACAAGCATGTGCCACCACACCCGGCTGCACATTGTTTTTTTTTTTTTTAACCTCCAGGTTTTTGTGCACAAAAAGGCTCTTCCACCCTTCCATACTCCCCTCCCCCACTCCTCTGGCTCTGTGCAGTGCCCACAAGTAGCTCAGCGTGCAGACCCTGGAAAGCGGGTCAGGAAGTTGGCTGCTGCCCAAGCCAGACCCTCAGGAAGTTAGTGAGACCCTGTTTCAAAATAAAAAGGGCTGGGGGTGTAGCTCAGAGGTACAATGCCCCTGGGTTCAATCCCTAGTACTAGTAAATAAATAAATATATGAAAATAAATTTTTTAAATTAAAAACAATTTGGTAATGGGGATTGAACTCAGGGGCATTCCACTTCTGAGCTACACTCCCAGCCCTATTTTATTTTATTTTATTATTTTATCTTTTTGTGGTACCGAGAATTGAACCTAGGGGCGTTCTACCTCCCCGCTACATCCTCGGCCCTATTTTCTATACTTTATTTTGAAACCGGGTCTCACGAAGTTGCGGAGTGCCTCACTAAGGAGAGAGAGAGAGAGAGAGAGAGAGAGAGAAAGAGACAGAGAGAAAGAGAGAGAGAGAGAGAGAGAGAGAGCTGAGGCTGGCCGCGAACCCGGATCCTCCGGTCTCCGCCTCCCAAAGTACTGGGATTACAAGCGTGCGCCACCACGCCCGGCTCCTATTTTATTTTTATTTGGAAACAGGGTCTCGCTAGATTGCTGAGAGTCTCACTGCTTGCTGAGGCTGTCCTCGAACCTGCGATCCTCCTATCTCAGCCTCCCAAGTCTGGAATGACAGGCATGCGCCACCATGCCAAGCAATATAATTTTTTTTAAAGAGGAGGGTGGGGAAGGGAGCAGGGTCCTCCAAACCCCCTTCCATGTCCCGGCTGAGGCTCCCTGGGCACCATGGACACTGGTTGGGTACTCTGCCGGGTGCTCCAAGGTGCTGAGCAGGGTCCCTGGCCTCCACCCACTCCGTGCCAGTTATAATAACCACCAACGTCCCCAGACATGGCCAAAGTACCCAGGGGTGCGACACTGTTCCTGGCAGAGGCTCCGTGCACCCCTCCCTGCCCCTGCTGCCGACCGTCCCCAGCGATGGGGAGACCCCGCGCCCCGCTCCCGGGCGGGCTCAGCGGACACGGCGGGCGCTCCTCCCGGCCAGACGCAGGGAAATCGCATTATCTGGAGACGGCGGCCGAGCCCATCCGTCAGGCCGCCTGAAGGACAGCGTATTGATTTCCACGTTGCGAAAAAATTAAATGATATCCCTTTGTGTTATTTAAAACGCTGCTTAAGCAATTCCGTAATGGAACCGCCCGGCCCGGGTCCAGCGGCTCCGGAGGACGACGGACGCTGCGGCCGTCCCCCCGGTAATTGATGACCCTGGAGGACAGCTCCATTCTGCCTGGGACGTGCGCGACTTTGATTTATTAAAGACATAACAATTATGAAAAGAGCTGACTTATGATCAACGCGCCTGCGCCCTAATTGATTGCGGGGGAAATTTAGGAGGCGAGGTATCGACGCCCCGGGACGGGCTGCGGGGCGGCGGGCTGGGCCGAGGGGGCCGGGGGACGCGGTGGCAGCTTGGCTGTGTTCTTTGTGTGGCTTCTGAGAAAGGGACAGGCTCTGATAGATGCCGCAGGATCCAGAGGACCGGGGCGGGTCCCCGTTCTGGAGGACACGCTGCCAACTGCCAACGTCCAGCCCCCTGCGCACCCTGGACAGCTCGCCATCGCGCCCAGAGCGGCCATGATGGCCAGGGACCCAGGATGCCAATGACTCGGCCCCACAATGTCCAGAACCTTCTATCCCTGCAGAGTCCCACACTAGGGCTGCCAGATGTGGCCAATAAAAATACAGGATGGCCCGGCGTGGTGGCACACGCCTATCATCCCAGTACTCAGTGGAGGCTGAGACAGGAGGATCGCAGGTTCGAGACCAGCCTCAGCAACTTAGTGAGACTCTGTTTCAAAACAAACAAAAATAAAATAAAATAGGGCTGGGGGTTTTACTCAGAGGTAAAACACCCCTGGGTTCAGTCCCCAGAACCACACACACACACACACACACACACACACACACACACAGTATGCCAGCCAGGTGTGGTGGCACATGCCTGTCATCCCAGCACTTGGGAGGCTGAGACAGGAGGATCGCAGGTTCGAGGATGGATTCAGCAATTTAGCATGACCCTATTTCAAAATAAAAATAAAAAGGGCCGGGTGTGGTGGTGCACGCTTGTAATCCCAGTACTCGGGAGGCTGAGACAGGAGGATCGCAGGTTTGAGGACAGCCTCATCAAGCAGTGAGACTCTCATCAACCTAGGAGACCCTGTTTCAAAATAAAGTAGGGCTGGAGTGTAGCTCAGAGGTAGAACGCCCCTGGGTTCAAGCCCCAGTACTCTCCCATACACACACACAAAAAAAGACGAAGACGAAGAAGAAGAAGAAGAAGAAGAAGAAGAAGAAGAAGAAGAAGCAGAAGGAGGAGGAGGAGAAAGAAAAGGAGAAGGAGAAGGAGGAGAAATAAAGCCAGGCGTGGTGGTGCACGCTTGTCATCCCAGTACTTGGGAGGCTGAGACCGGAGGATCCAGGTTCATGGCCAGCCTCAGTACTTAGTGAGGTCCTCCACAACTTCGTGAGACCCGGTTTCAAAATAAAGCATAAAAAATAGGGCCGGGGGTGTAGCGCGGAGGTAGAATGCCCCTGGGTTCAATCCCCGGAACCGCAAAAAAATAAAGAAAGAAAGAATAAAAAATCGGGCTGGGGGTGGAGCTCGGAGGTAGAATGCCCCTGGGTTCAATCCCCAGTACAGCAAAAAAGAATAAAGTAAATAAATAAATAAATAAATATGGCTGGGGTTGTAGCTCACAGGTAGGGCTCCCCTGGGTCCCATCCCCAGCACCACAGAAAAATAAAATAAAAAGTGCTGGGGGTTCGGTTCGGTGGTGGGGCGCCCCTGGGTTGAACTCCCAATACGGCAAAGAAAAACAAAACAAAGATTCAAACGGAACCCCGCGCTCTGAACCTCCCAACGCCACCAGGATTCCACGCTGCTCCACGAAGGGGCGGCTGACGGTGGCACGGACGCCCTGACGACGGGGACATGGCTTCCACTCGCCTCTTCGCTTGCTGTGTGGTCTCCAGAAAAGGGCTTTGCCTCTCTGGGCCTCCGTCTCCAGCGGCATCATGGCGCTTCAGGATGGGGCGCTCGGGAGGAGGAAATGGTTTGTGGGTGCACTTGGGAGGGCTTCTGGGGTCTCCCCGTCATACCGACAAAGAGAGACAGGGAAATCGGAGGCCCAGGGTCAACGACAGGGAGGCAGGGCGGCGGCAACGAGGGCGGGGACTGCAAGCCAGAGAGTCCCCGGTGTCTGAGGCGGGAGAGGGGGACCCCGCGCCGGCCGAGCAGCTTCAAGCACCGTGAGAGATAAAATAATTTTCCCCTGCCAGGGAGCCGCGTGATTGACGGGGTAATGGGTCCCCCTGACGGGGGCGGCCAGGCCGGAATGTAATCAGGCTCTTCCAGAGTGGCGCAGAAACACGCGGAGGGAGGGACCGGCGACTGTCCCCAGACCTTCTGGGATCTCAGCTGCAGCCCGCAACGGGCTAGCACAGCCGAGGGCCAGGGCGGCTTCCTGGAAGAGGTGTCCGCCCTGAGAGGCACAGAGGCTGGGCACAGCATGGGGAGATCACAGTCGCCTCTTTCCTAGTGCGGAACCCTCGTGGCTCCTGCTGCCCGCCCTTCTTGGGGCTCCTGGTCCCCACTCTCCGCCCTCTGGGACCCCGGGCTTGTCCTCACGGCCCCTGGATGTTTGGTCTCCTCATGTGCAAAATGGGGTGATCATAGACTTTCCTGCCCCACAGATCTGGGGCCAGAACTCAAAGAAAGGGGTGCCAGCCACAGGGCGGCGGGATGCGCAGGTCAACTTGTTTCAAGCCGGGCGTGGTGGCACACGCCTGTCATCCCAGGACTTGGGAGGCTGAGACAGGAGGATCGCAGGTTCGAGGACAGCCTCAGCAACACAGTGAGACTCTCAGCAACCTAGCGAGACCCTGTTTCAAAATAAAAATGAAATAGGGCTGGGGGTGTAGCTCAGAGGTAGAATGCCCCTGGGTTCAATCCCCAGTACTGGAAGGAAGGAAGGAAGGAAGGAAGGAAGGAAGGAAGGAAGGAAGGAAGGAAGGAGTTACCAAGGCTAGAGAGGTTGAAGGGCATTTCAAGGTCACGGGGAGCAGAGCTTCTCGCCTCGGGGAGAGAGCCAGAGCCTGGCTGCCCGGGAGGTTGAGCGTGGAGGCCGCCCAGCAGCACTGGCTCAGCGGCTCTCTCTTCCCAGCAGAGGCTGGGAGGTGGAGGCTGGGAGGTGGAGGCTGGGAGGGGAAGCAGCGCCACACGCTGAGACTGGGACGGGGCCCACCTCTGGCCACACAGCCTCTGGCGCGCAGCGTCCGCCCATCCTTCCTGTTCAGGTCTGCGTCCAGCTTCTGGGTGCGCAGGGGACCCCGAGCCGTGTAGCTCAGCACCGGGGAGAGTCTCAGTGGAGGCGCGTGGAGGCTAGCGGCGAGGAGGCTGCACAGGCCAGCCTCAGCAACTTTTCTTGTTTGTTTGTTTTGCAGTACTGGGGATTGAACCCAGGGACATTCTACCCCCAGCTACACCTTCAGCCCTATTTTTTTATTTTTATTTTGAAACAGGATCTCACTAGGTTACTGAGAGTCTCGCTACGTTGTCAAGGCTGTCCTCAAACCTGTGATCCTCCTGTCTTAGCCTCCCAAGTACTGGGATTACAAGCATGTGCCACCATGCCCGGCTCAGCCTCAGCAACTTTCTAAATAAAAAATAAAATAGGACTCGGGATGTACTCAGAGGTAGAATGCCTGTGGGTTCAATTCCCAGCATCACAAAAACAAAAAGACACCTTTTTGGTGTTGATAACTCCAAAGGAGGATCGCAGGTTCGAGGCCAGCCTCAGCAAGTACTGAGACTCTCAGCAACCTAATGAGACCTTGTTTCAAAATAAAAATAAAATAGGGCTGGGTGTATAGCTTGGTAGTAGGATGCCCTAGTACCACAAAAAAAAAGAAAGAAAGAAAAGAAAAGAAAGAAAGAAAGAGAAAAGAAAAGAAAAGAAAAGAAAAGAAAAGAAAAGAAAAGAAAAGAAAAGAAAAGAAAAGAAAAAATTGGTTTTACTGCCGGGCATGGTGGTGCACGCTTATAATCCCAGTATTGGGAGGCTGAGACTGGAGGATCCGGGTTTGCGGCCAGCCTCAGCTTCTTAGTGAGGCCCTCTGCAACTTAGGGAGACCCTGTTTCAAAATAAAGAATAAAAAATAGGGCTGGGGGTGGAGCTCAGTGGTAGAATGCCCCTGGGTTCAATTCCCAGTACCGCCAAAAAAAAAAAAAAAAACTAAATTGGTCTTACTACGTTGCTGGGATCTCCCTAAGTTTCTGCGGCTGGTCTTGAACCTGTGAGCCTCCCATCTCGGCCTCCCAAGTCCTGGGATTCCAGGTGTGTGCCACACGCCCGGCTCCCCCAAGTCTAGAGGAAGGCGGGAGGGAGACTGCCTCAGGGGCTTCTCTTTGTGGTTTGCAGGTTACGGCCCATCACAATGGATTTAGATGCATACCCAGAGCCAGTGTAGAGAAACAGAGAGGGTGCAGAACTGCCCAGAGACCACACAGCACTGGGACCATAGCTGGCGCCGAGGTTCCGCGTACAGTCGCGCTGCCCCTCGGGGAGCTCCTCGCCGGGGAGCCCGCGGGAAGGAAGCGATTTCCCTGCTTCCTGCGTCTGGGGAATTGCTCCCTGGAGAGAGACGCAGGCAGGCCGGAGACAAGGTTGGTCTGTGTTAAGTCTCTGATCATGAGATTAGAGGATTTCATTACAGTCTGCAAAGCTCCCAGGACAAGACAGCTCGCGCTTACAGATAATCACCCTCGATTCGGCATTCAGGGCGCTGGAGATACCCCGGGTCCGAGGCCGCTCAGGGGGTGGGCCACGGAGTCAGAGCCCACAGCAGGCTCTGGGGGGCTCTGCCCATCACTGTGTGGAGAGGGGGCTCGGGAGCCAGGGAAGGGGAGGAGCCAGCCCCGGGTCCCCCGCAAAGGAGGAGCAAAAACGCTCAGGATTAAGCCTGAGTCGGGTCCCTCCCTCCTCTGCCCGCAGCCCTCCATGGCTCCCACCTTCCTTTGGGTCAAAACTCAAGTCCCCCCTGGAGCCACAAGGCCATCAACGAGAGTCTCCTCAGGGACACGGGGGCTGAGTTTTTCCCCTGGAGTGTGCGTGCGTGCGTGCGTGCGTGCGTGTGTAAATTTGGAATACCGCAGGGTTGGCTTGGTGCTGGAGAGGTGTGACCCCCGGAGCCGTGGGGGTGAGGTCCCCCAGCCTCTGCCTGCCTGTCTGTCTCTCGCGTCTTCTCTTTCTCCCCGTGTCTGTCTGTCTGTCTGTCTCTCCCTCTCCCTCTCTCTTTCTCTCCGTTTCTCTCTCTGCCCCCGTCTCTCTCCGGGTCTCTGTTCTCTGTGTTGCTGTCTCTGGGTCTCCCTCCGTGCCGTTAAAAGTCACAGAGACACGGAAGCAGCTTCTCGCCCCCGAAAGAAAATTGCCAGCCCCCCCGGCAGCAGAATAATTGAATCTGCAGGCGGCAGGAATTGAATCAAGTGGGCCGAGGGGCGGACGGGCGCCCTCCCTGTGAAAAGCGGGGCCCGGGCAGGGGGGTGTGCTCCGACACGGGCAGCAACCTGCTCCCGGCCCCGCCTGCGACCCATGAGCACTGTGGACTGAGCCAGGGTCTGTCCCGCCTCCACCCTGCCCCCAAACATGGCTGTGCCCAGTCCTTGGCACCGCGCAGGCCAGTGTGGGCTCCCCCAGCGTCCACTGCCAGGGCAGCCCTGCGTGTCACAGCGAGATGCCCCAGCCCAGCTACACAGGCACCTGCCCATCCTGGGACCACCTGCCAGACACCATCTGCCCCCGCCACACCCCAACCAATGCCCTGTATGCCACCCACACCCCATCCGCTCATCTACGCAGTCCCGCACCACCTCAGCCTCAGTCTTCCCCCCACCACACAAGCCCCGCTCCCCATGCCTTCGTCCCCCCCAACATGCACCACATGGATCCACTCCCCACCCACCTTTCCAACTACCATCTGTCCACTGACCCCGTCCACCCATCCATCCATCCACCCACCCACCCACCCGTCCATCCACCCATCCATCTACCCATCCAT
>PVJS01021027.1:0-31941 GCA_004027185.1 Glis glis
CCGGGTCTCACGAAGTTGCGGAGGGCCTCACTAAGGAGAGAGAGAGAGAGAGAGAGAGAGAGAGGGAGAGAGAGCGAGAGAGCTGAGGCTGGCCGCGAACCCGGATCCTCCGGTCTCTGCCTCCCAAAGTACTGGGATTACAAGCGTGCGCCACCACGCCCGGCTTTGGTTTAGATATTAAATGTCCCTCAAAGACCTAAGTGCTGTAGGCTGGGACACCAGTCTGTGACACTATCAGGAGGTGGTAGAATCTTTAAGAGGTGGGGCCTAATGGAAGGAAGTTAGAACATTGGGGGTATGTCCTTGAAGAGGATATTGGGACCTTTGCTCCTGCTCCCTCTCTTTTTGCTTCCTAGCTGCCATGAAGTGAGCAGCTTTCCTTACCCTGCACTCCCCAACATGATGTCCTGCCTTGTCACAGGCCCAAAAACAATGGAGTCAACTGAGCATGGATTGAAGCATCCAAAACCATGAGCCCAAGTAAATCTTTCCTCCTTTTTACATAGTTTATCTTGGCTATTTTGTCCCAGCAATGGGAAGCTGACTATCACAATGAGCGTGGACTTTCTTATCAATTATCAAGTTGTTTATACATGTTTTAAGCACTTTTGCAGACTTAAAAAATTATTATACATGACACTTCTATGTCTCTCTACCACCACCACTGGGAACTAATTGCCTCTTCACAATCATAAAACCATATAACTTCAACAATCCAGCTAATTAATGCCAGACAAATCTATGTAGTAATCCACTGCTGCTGAAGTCCTTCTCTTCTCCATGGAGAACAAACTCAGGCGATGTCTGCAATACCGTTAAGATATCTGAAAAACGTTCAAAATTCAGTGGAATAGGCTAACCATTCCTGGAAATTTTATCACTGCAATAATGGTTCTCAACCTATCTCAGACCCTACCATATACTATTATTTATGGACACATGTGGTCACTGAGGTCTTCTATCTGAAATGCTTGCAACTTTTCAAGATCTCCATGGATCATTGTGTAATTGATTTTACTCAGGCAAATTTTGTCAATTGGGAAACCGTTGTAATGAACAGAAGAGTTTTTATATCTCATATATTTCCTGTTGCAAATATTTATGACCTTAATTTAGTATAGCAAAATCATTTTACTGATTGGGAATTTATGTCATGTAGTAGTCAACCTCAGGGAATTTTCTTTGGGGCACTCACAGGAGGCTAATATTTCTCTTATGCAAATGGATAATTAAGCTCCTTTGTTTTATTGCCTGGTTGTAAACTAACTATTCAATATGTATGGATTTCTTACGGCAACACTTCAGAGAATGAGACCTTTTTCATTAGCAATATTTGTGTGTGTGCTACTGTCCAGAGTTAAGGTTGTATATTGATGAGCCATCATCCACTGCATTCTGATAATATGCTAATGTGTCATTTTCAGAAATGAACAATTATTTTTCACTGGTAACTGTTCAACCTTGCAGTAGTTTCTCTTCCATTTTCCTGTGGGTAAGCAGGGATAGCTATCTGAATTAAATGTGACCTACACTTATTGTGCTGATGCTAAAGAAATCATTTTTATTTTCACATTTTAATATCTCTAAAATTGAGGTACATCTTTCAGTAGATGGTATCCTCCAATTGCTGTCAAGTAGGAAGAAGTTGTGGTCCAAGTATGTGAAAATCAAACACAAGAATGCTTTGAATCATTTTAGGTTGTATAAAATATGGTGCAGGGGAGAAACTTACCAAGTGCTGTGTACATGTATGTCACTGTCACTCTGAACTACATTATGATGTAAGACTACAATGCACCAACAAAAGTACATAAGAAAGGATCAAAACTAAAATATGGTGCCTAGATTTAGATAAAAATATTAAATATATATATATAGTTCAAAATCAAATAGATTGACAGACCATATAATGAAAAAACATTACTTTTGGTTTGATAGCTATATTTTTAAAATATACTTAGTTTGCTGTTTCTTGATTTATGAACTTATTAAGTTATCTATATACTCCCTGGCATAAATGAGAATTTGGTTGTTTATACCTCATTCTCATTCCAAATTAGTTCTGCAGCTTTCCTCCCACCCTTACCTATGAGATTTTCTCATTTCTACTTTAACTTTTACATTTTGTCAAGGTTGATTGCATTTACATCTATTGTATAACCATAATTAAACCATCAAAATCTTCTACTCTAGATTAATTCCCTCCCCACCCACAAAAACTTCAGTAAATTGGTGATAGTGCAAATATCATTCACTGCAGATTCCTAGTGAAATATTACTATGTTTTATTTCATTGTAGTCATTTTGTGTGCAATTCAAAGGTGAATATTAGTTTCAGTTATTTTTTTCTTATACTTCACCATGTCACTCCAAAACATGACAAATCATAGCTTGCTTTTAATACATAATGTAAACTTTCTATCAAAATTTTGTTAGAGGTTCCAGTTGTCAGCATTTATTCTTCTTGAGAGAAGTATGCCGCTTTCCCCACATCCCTGATGCCTTCTGGCTTCTCACCCATTCAGACTTTGCTTGGATTTGATTTCATTCTTCTAGTTGATGTTGGTGTTCCAATTAAAGCCATTTGATGTATACTTAGAGCATAATTTTTGTCCCCAAATTTTAAAATTTTCTTAAAATATCTAGCAATATTTCTTATTTTTCTTAATTTATTTGCATTATATACTCTTAATATAACTTTTACACATGAATAATCATTAGTTTTATTTCTAAAAAATTTCCCCATCCCATCTATTCCCTTTCATTTTTTTTCTGTAGGCATTTCTTTCGAATTTTCTGCCTATTCTCTATAGATTAGTTGTTTTCTAAGTCTTTTGCAAAATTTTGACTTCTTTTAACCTATTTTCTAGATTACATGTCTCTGTCATCATCTCTATTTTATTCTAATACATCATAAAGTAATTTCCCAAGAGAAGATATGCTGGAAGTTAAACTTTCTGATCTTTTCAGGTTTGAAAAACTCCATTCACCTGTAATTGATGAAAAGAGTGAGCACAGAACTCAAAGTTCTCCAAAATTTTTCAAAGTATTTTTCATTGCCTTTCAGCAATGATTTTGCTACTGAGAAGTGTGCTGCCAGTCAGATTAATTTTTTGTAGGTCATCATTTTTTCTCCCCTTGTATAGATTTAGATTCTTCTATTTACTCTTTTTCCTTTCTTTTAAAAATTTTATTGGTGCATTATATTTACACAAAATGGTGGGGTTCATTGCAATAAATTCATACATGCACATAACATTATTGGATCAACTTCATTCCCCAGTACCTCCTCTTTTCCTCCTCTCATTCCTCTCCTTCGTCCTTTTTCTCTACTATATCTGTTCCCTTTCTATTTTCATGAGATCCTTTGTTTCTTTTTTTTTCTCTCTAGCTTCCACATATGTAAGAAAACATATGACCCTTTCTTTCTGAGTCTGGCTTATTTCACTTACCATGATGTTCTCCAGGTCCATCCATTTTCCTGCAAATGACATAATATTGTTCTTGTCTTATGGCTGAATAAAACTTCATTGTGTATATATACACCACATGTTCCTTATTCATTCAGTAGTTGAAGGACACCTAGGCCGCTTATATAATTTGGTTATTGAAAATTGTGCTACTAAAAACATGGGCATGCATGCATTGCTATAGTATGCTGGCTTTAATTCTTTTTAGATAAATACCAAAGAGTTTAGCAGGGGCATATGGTGGTTCTATTTCAGAAACCTCCATATTGATTTCCATGGTGGGTTTACTAATTTACAATCCCACCAGCAGTGTATAAGTGTTCCTTTTCCCCCACATCCTTGCCAACATTTATGAATATTTGTATTCTTGATGACTGCCATTCTAACTGGAGTGAAATGACAACTCAATTTAGTTTTGATTTGCATTTTCTTGACTGCTAAAGATGTTGAACGTTTTGTCATATATTTGATGGCCTTTTGAACTTCTTCTTTTGAGATGTATCTGCTTAGTTCATTTGTCCATTTATTGATTGTGTTATTTGTATTTTTGGTGTTAAGTTTTCTGAGTTCTTCGCATATTCTTGATACCAATTCTCTGTCAGAAGATGAGCTGGCAAAGGTTTTCTCCTATTCTGTAGGTGGTCTCTTTTTTGCTCTTAATTGTTTTCTTTGCTGTGTATAAGCTTTTTCACTTGATATCATCCTGTTTATTAATTCTTGGTATTATTTCCTGAGCATTAGGATGCTGTTTTTGTTACCATAGCTTTATAGTATAATTTGAAATCAGGTATTACAATGTGTCTGGTATTGCTCTTTTCACAAAAATTACTTTGGCTATTCTGGGATTTTTATTTTTCCATTTGAATTTTAAGACTTTTTTCTTGTTCCATGAAGAGTGTCATTGGTATTTTGATGGAGATTGCATTGAATTTGTATATTGCTTTTGGTAATGTGGCCATTATAATGACGTTAATTCTGCCTATCCATCAACATGGGAGGTCTTTCCATCTTGCTTGCTTTTGAACTCAGTTTTTCTTGGAATGTTATTTTCCATCTTTTCATTTTTAACTTGTGGATGTCTTCACCTATAAGGTAGTCTCTTGAAAAAAAAATATATATTTTCTTTTTCAGAATCTCTATGTCTTTACTCAAATGCTCTTTTATATTATTTTATTTTATTTTATTTTATTTATTTATTTATTTTTGCGGTACCGGGGATTGAACCCAGGGGCGTTCTACCTTGGTGCTACATCCCCGGCCCTATTTTTTTATACTTTATTTTGAAACCGGGTCTCATGAAGTTGCAGAGAGCCTCACTAGGTAGAAAGAGAGAGAGAGCGAGAGAGAGAGAGAGAGCTGAGGCTGGCCGCGAACCCGGATCCTCCGGTCTCCGCCTCCCAAAGTACTGGGATTACAAGCATGCTCCACCACACCCGGCCTCTTTTATATTTTAAATTTTCTTCTTTAGTTAATTTCTTAGATCTTCTCTTAGTTCATTGATCACTTTAAAAATAAACTTTTTAAGGCTGGGCGTGGTGGCGCACGCTTGTAATCCCAGTACTTTGGGAGACGGAGACCGGAGGATGCGGGTTCGCGGCCAGCCTCAGCTCTCTCTCTCTCTCTCTCTCTCTCTCCCTATCTCTCCTTAGTGAGGCCCTCCGCAACTTCGTGAGACCCGGTTTCAAAATAAAGTATAAAAAATAGGGCCGGGGGTATAGCGCGGAGGTAGAATGCCCCTGAGTTCAATCCCTGGTACCGCAAAAAATAAAATAAAATAAAATAAACTTTTAAAATTCTTCGTCTGGCATTTCTTCCACTTCAATGTCTATGGGATCAGTTATTGGAGTGTTAGAAACTTTTGGTTCCATCTTATTACCTTGTTTTCTCATATTACCACTTCCTTTCTTCCTTCCTTCCTTCCTTCCTTCCTTCCTTCCTTCCTTCCTTCCTTTCTTTCTTTCTTTCTTTCTTTCTTTCTTTCTTCTTTTTGTGGTACTGGGGATTGAACCCAGAGGCATTCTACCTCTGCGCTGCACCCCAAGACCTTTTTTTTTCTTTCAATTTTTGTTTTGAAACAGGGTCTCACTAGGTTGCTGAGCATCTTGTTTACTTGCTAAGGCTGTCCTTAAACCTGCAATCCTCCTGTCTTGGCCTATTAAGCACTGGGATTACAGGCATGCACCACCATACCCAGCCTATTCTATGCATTTCTATGTTGATTTTTAGGCACCTGCTGGGATGATTATCTCTACTACTGTTATGTGAGGGAGTTTTTAGTAAGATGCTTTCTCTTTACTATGTGCCATGGGCTGGGCATATACCTAAATGTCAGTACTCCCACTGAATATTATTGCACTACTATGTTCAGTCTCTAGCACCATTTGAGAGGAGATAATAACCCCCAGTAACTGTGACCATTTCAGAACAAAGGCATACGCTTTTAAAAAAAACTTACTGAAAATATTCTCCAAACTCCACTAACTCAAGTGTAATATGGATGCAATGCTTTAGAATAGGCCGAGAAATTATGTACTAAAGAAAAAAATATGAATAAACTTTATAGGGCATGAAAAGTACAAAAACCAAAAACTGGGTGGGAAATAGAGACAGGAGAAGATAATGGAAGAAGAAAAAAAGACAAAAGAGGAGAGAGTAGTAACATGTGAAGAAAAATAAAAAACTCCAATTAATGTTTTAAAGCATTAAAAATAACTAAATTGGACTAAAGAATGTAATATAAAACAATGAGGGGAACTTCTCATATCAATACAGAATATAATATCTGTGAAATAAAAAATCAAGCCTGGCATGGTGGCGCATGCTTGTAATCCCAGTACTTTGGGAGGTGGAGACCGGAGGATCCTGGTTCGCGGCCAGCCTCAGCTCTCTTGCTATCTCTCTCCGTGTCTCTCTCTCTCTCTCTCTCTCTCTCTCTCTCTCTCTCCTTAGTGAGGCCCTCCGCAACTTCGTGAGACCTGGTTTCAAAATAAAGTATAAAAAATAGGGCCGGGGGCATAGCGCGGAGGTAGAACGCCCCTGCGTTCAATCCCTGGTACCGCAAAAAAAAAAAAAAAAATCAATGTTTGATAGTTTTGAGTTATTCTATGCTGAGCTATTTGACTGATTATTGGGTGTTTCTGCTTTGAATTTCATCAGGTTTGGGGAGCATTAATAAATGCCCATACCCGAGCCGGGCGTGGTGGCGCACGCTTGTAATCCCAGTACTTTGGGAGGCAGAGACCGGAGGATCTGGGTTTGTGGCCAGCCTCAGCTCTCTCTCTCTCTCCCTGTCTCTCTCTCTCTCTCTTTCTCTCCTTAGTGAGGCCCTCCGCAACTTCGTGAGACCTGGTTTCAAAATAAAGTATAAAAAATAGGGCCGGGGGCATAGCGCGGAGGTAGAACGCCCCTGCGTTCAATCCCCGGTACCACACACACACAAAAAAAATGCCCATACCCCTTGGATTACCTCTAGTTTCTTTGGGTGTGTGGATGTAGCCACCTCTGTAGCCCACCTCTGACACAAGTCTAGGAGGCTCTCTCTCTTCTTTGGTGTGTCTAGCACATAATGGCTTTCTGAAAGGTCAAAGGAAGCAATCCCTAATTGTCTGTGGCCTAGAGCCAGTTCTCTCCCTGGTCAGGGATGCAGTCTTGAGTGCCCACCTGTACAAATGCTTCCTGTGCCTGCAGCTGTCAAGACAGGTGTGAGATCATCTGTGTAGATTTTGGAGTGTGCAGGTCATTGTGGCCTACAGCAAAGACACAGTGGTTAGTGGTAGTGGTGCTGGGTATCCCCTGGGAGACACAGCGTGGCTACCCCTAATTGGAGCATATGCCTCAATGGGCCCATGACTGGGCATGCTTGACTGTAGCTGGTGTCCATGAGGCACACATCTGTAAACCTCCTCTTTGGTGTCTGGCACTGCTAAGGCTCAGACAGCTTGTGTTGGTCTCTGGGGTGAGCTGACAGCCAGCCTGTGTTTGAGCACTCTGGGCAGAGGCTGACATCTTTGGGGCATGTGGAAATGCTAGGTCATGGGGGTGGGCTTCTTCCAGCTATTGGGGATCATACATCTGTGGCCAGCATCTGGGGCACTTGTTCCCAACGCTGCACTTCCAGAGTGGCTTGTTCTCTGTTCTGCTGCCCCTCACTCCCAGTGTGAGCAGTGAGGGGAGGGTGGTCTGCAACCTTTGGCTACCAGTGATCCTTCTAGATATATTACTAGGTTAGTGCATTTCCCTATCAGAATACTTGCTGCTGTCTGTAGATGGGATGAAGCTGCCTAGATTTAATTACTTCTACAGAGGCAGGCCTAGGCGTGGTCTCTACAAGACAGCTGCCTGGCATGGTGTTCTGCCAGCAATCTGAGATAAGCTGCTCACCTCTCACTCACTAAGTGGCTTTGCAGCTCCTGCTCTGGCTTAACTGAGTCGGATTGTCTTTTCTACCATTGTTTTGGAAGTAAGCTTGTCAACTTTGCCTCTCCCTCTTTCTCACTTCCTTATCCCTCCTGGACCCATCCTGGTCAGGTGTCAGGGTTAAACAAATTCTTTCCTGTTTTCTTCTCTAGCACCTGGAATTTCTGAGCCCCTTCAAGTCTCTGCCTGTGCGATACTGTGCCTTCCTGCATCCCTCTGTCACCCACCTCTCTGATGAGCTGTTGTCTCCCTGCTTAGATTCTGGGCTGCGGAGGAGTCAAGCTTTGCTGTGCGTTCCGTTCTGCCAGCTTCCCTGCTTCTTGTAATTATTCTTTAGGTTTAGAAATTTCCACACCAATATTTTAAAGTGAGTTGATTTTCATTGTGCTTGCTAGTTACTGCCGAGTGCTTTTAATTAGAAGACTCTTGTTTACCCTGAGCTCAGGGTCATATTTCTCTATTTTGCTATTATTTTAAGATAGTCTTTATCTGCTTTCTTCTTTCTAGAATTCCAAATATCAATTACTACACTCGCTGGGCTAAATTTTATTTAAAGTTTTTATGTATGCTTTAGTTCTGCATTCTGGGAGATTTTTCTTTGACTTGATCATTGAACAATTCCTGCGAACATTATTTTTGTAATATAACTAGTTACTTAGAGCTATTTATTGTTTTCTCATTGCCCTTTTCCTATATATAACTTCATGTCGTTAATTTATGGCTCCACTGACTACTCAATCTTTTTCAAGACACTAATATTTCTAAGTTACTTTCATTCAGATTGCTGTTTATATATTTTCCTCCCCTTCCTCCCTTTCCTTTCTCTTTCCCTTTCTCCCTCCCTCCCTCCCCTTCCCTACTTTTCTTTTTCTTTCTTTCTTTCTTTCTTTCTTTCTTTCTTTCTTTCTTTCTTTCTTTCTTTCTTTCCTTCCTTCCTTCCTTCCTTCCTTCCTTCCTTCCTTCCTTTTCTTTCTTCTTTCTGTCTTTCCTTTTTTTTTGTAGTAATGGAAATTGAGTCCAGGAACATTTTACCTCTAAGCTGTACCCCCAGCCTTTTTTATTTTTTCTTTTGAAACAGGGTCTGGCTAGGTTACTGAGAGTCTTGCTACATTGCTGAGGCTGTCCATGAACCTGTGATCCTCCTGTCTCAGCCTCTGAGTACTGGGATTACAGGCATGCAGCACCCTGCCTGGCTTCTTTCTTTCTTTTCTTTTTTTTAAGGAATTTTATTGTGCATATTTAATGGATATAACATGCTGTGAGATATAATGCAGATAGTAAAATGGTTACTATAGTGAAACTGTTACTGGATAATAATTCCACCTCTGGCTTTGCTTCTCCAAGGGAAAATACTGAAATGGAAAGCACAGATGGGGAATGTAAGAGATTTATTTAGGGACTTGGGGGCACAGTATAAAAGAAGGCCATGCTAAAAGAAGTGGGGGGTGAAGTTCTGACCAAGGGCGGTTGCCTGTCCTCAGCCACACAGGCTCAGGACTCGGAGAGTCCAAGAATACTAAGGTCACAATGGAATCCTCAGTTGCAATAAAGAGGCTTCATGCTTGAAAAACGAAGGGGGGGGGGGTGTTAGGTTCCAGAGAAAAATGGTTTGGAATGGGCCACTTTCTGGAGTGGAAAGGGCATGGGCTCTTCACTTGGGAAGCCTTATATTCCCTCTGGATACCTTCCTCTTCCTGCCGCACCACAGTGTGTCTGTTTCCGCAGGAGGGGTCTCAGTGAAGCCCTGCTGGGAAGGAGGGTTTAGCCTTCTGCTGTCCCTGCAGCTCTCTAGCCACAGCTATCTCCAGGCCAAAGGGCCTGCCTAACTTTTCCCTCAAGTGCTTCAGGTCCATCCCAACCCAGCCCACCTGCCTGTCTATCTAACTGCCAACAGCACAAGTTAACATATCCAACACCTCACATAGTTACCCCCATTTTTTTTTTTGACATTGCAAGGGCTGCTGAAATCTGCTCATTTAGCAAAAATCCCACAAAGAATACAATGCTATTAACTGTAGTTCTCATGCTGTACATTAGATTTTTAGACTTATTCATTTTATATATCTTCTAGTTTGCTTTCCCATTGCCGTCCCTCCTCTAATCACTCCAGATATCTACTCATTATCTACTTCTTTGTATTTGAATTTTTAACTTTTTTTTTTTAATTCCACATCCAAGTGAAATCATTCACACTTTTCCTGCTGGGTCAGACTTATTTCGCTTGGCCTGATGCCCTCAAAGCTCAAAGCTCGTCTATGTTCTGACAAATGGAAGGATCTCATTTTTAAAGCTGAATGCTATTCCATATCTTGACATTGTTAATTGTGCTACAGTAAACACAGGAGTGATGATTTCTTTTCCTTGTCCATATATTCAGAAGAGGGATATGGTAGGAGCCCCCATACAATTTCCAGAATGGCTGCACCAATTTACATTTCCATCAACAGTGTAGAATTCCTTTTTCTCCACCCTCTCATTAAATTTGTTGGCTTATCTTGTTGATAACAGCTATCCTAACAAGTGAGTGTGAGATGATATCTCTTAGTCATTTTGATTTGCATTTCCCTAATGAGTAGTGACTTTGAGCACCTTTTCATATACCTGTTGGCCATTTTATGTGTTCTTTGGACAAACGTCTATTCACATCTTTTGCCCATTTCTTAACAAGTCACTTGCTTTTCTGCTACTGAGTTGTATGATTTCTTTATATATTTTATATATTAACCCCTTGACAGATATAAAGATTGCATTTTTTTGCCAGTCCATGGGCTGCCCTTTCATTTTATTGATTGCTTGTTATGCAGAGGCTCTTTTTTATATAATTTCATTTATTTATTTTTGCTTCTGCGGCTTAAGCTTTTGGTGCAATATCCAGAAAATTATTTCTAATGTCAATGACCAAAAACTTTTCCCCTATATTTTCTTCAGGAAATTTTATAATTTCAGGTTTTATGTTTAGGTCTTTTATCTATTTAGAGTTCATTTTTGTGACTGATGTGAGAAAAGTATTCATTTTTTTTTTTGCATGTAGAAGCAGAGTTTTCCAGTATCATTTATTGTAGAGACTATCCTTTCTACAATGTGATCTTTCAGTTTTGTTGTCAAAAATCAGTTGACCAAATATATCCAGATTTATTTCTGAACTCTCTCCTCTGTTCTCGTGGCCAATATGTCGGTTTTTTGTTTGTTTGTTTGTTTGTTTTGTTTTGTTTTTTGCGGTACAGGGGATTGAACCCAGGGATGTTCTACCTCCACGCTACACTCCCAGCCCTATTTTTTATACTTTATTTTGAAACCGGGTCTCACGAAGTTGCGGAGGGCCTCACTAAGTAGAGAGAGAGAGAGAGAGAGAGAGAGAGAGAGAGAGCTGAGGCTGGCCGCGAACCCGTATTCTCTTGTCTCCGCCTCCCAAAGTACTGGGATTACAAGCGTGCGCCACCACGCTTGGCATATGTCGGTTTTTATACCAGTACTATACTGTTTTGATTACAAAAACTTTGTAATAGAAGTTCAAATCAGAATATGTGATGCCTCCAACTTTGTTTTTCTTTCTCAGAATTGTTTTGGCGACACAGAGTCTTTTATAATTCATACTAACCTTAGAATTTTTCCCTCCTTTTTTTTTTGTGGTACTGAGGATTGAACCCAGGGGCATTCTACCTCTGAGCTACACCCCCAACCCTATTTTATTTTATCTGATTTATTTTGAAACAGGATCTCACTAAGTCGTGGAGGGCCTCCCTAAGTTGCTGAGGCTGGCTATAAACCTGAGAACCTCCCATCTCTGAAAGATTACAGGCATGTGCCACTATGCCTGGCTCTGTTTTATTATTAGTATTATTATTATTACTACTATTATTATTATTTTGAAGTTACTCTGCCATGCTCAGGGGATACTAATATGCAATTTTTTCTATTCATATTTAAAGATGAGTCAATATGTGATCCAACTTATGTATGTGAATTCTTTTTAGATGGCAGATATCCTGAGATTTGAGGCTGCTTAGATATTCCCCAAGTATCTTGGGAACTACTATGCATATTATCTGTTCTAATTCTCTCCCAGATAGTCTCTTCGATTTGCTTGGAGAAGAATTTTTTCTTTGTTTTCTTTTTAACCTGCAGTGTAAACATCAAGCTATAGCTTGGTTTTTCCTCATGGTAGAAGAAAAGGAAAAGCTCCATTAAAGATTGTCAATTAGTCTTCCTATTTCCAATACCACTTTCCCCTCCTGCATTCCAAGTGCATGGATTTCAAGTCCCAAATACTCTCAAGGTATGGTATGACTAGTGAGGTTGGTGCATGCCTTCGCTGCAATCTTCTCTCTGGGTGTTCTGGGCAGTAGCTCTTCTACTCTGCTCAATATTTATTTATATACTTTTTAAACTCCAGGGGAAAATATGAAATCTCTTACCTCAGCCAACCCTCTTCCATTTTCCTCATTATTCTGAGCTGAATCCTTTGTATTTCTTTACTTTGTGTTCATTGCAAAAAGTCTTGAGAGGGAAACGAGGTAATACCATCTTGAATCAGAATATCAATTTTACCACTAAAGTATCTGAATTTATGAGATAAAATATGAAATGTATTGTGCTAACTGAGCTGTATTTTCTTTAACACATATAATGTCAATAAGAGAAAGAAAGCAAAAGGCAGCTTAAAGTGGTGATTATTTCTATGAAGAGGACCTGGAATTGAATCCAAGCTCAGCCAAGCTAGTGATGTGTAACCTGGAAAATGAATTTCACCTCTCAGAATCTTGTTTTACCACCTGTCAGTGATATATATATATAGAATTTGCTTCATCAGATTCTTGTGAAATTCAAATAAAATTATGAAGGTAAAGAGCTTAGTATGGAACTTGAGTATATAATAAGTTTTCAGTGAGTGGTAGCTATTAGTATTATGAATAATATTAGTAAAAAAGAATAAAAACCTTGAAAACATGCCATTTTATCTAGTCTCTCACTTTTATTTTTGCATGCTTGCTTTAAGTGCTTGTCAGTACACAAAACAACTTTACTTCAGAATTTATCCTTTCATAAACATTTACCATATGAGTGACAGAGAGAAAAAAAGTCTGTCATCAAAGAGTTTGTGTATTAGTGAGAGAAAAATCATTTAAGTCATACTTCCAGTATTGTGCAATAGTACTTAGATAGATAGATGATAGATGGATTGCTAGAGAGTGGAGTGCTGTGGAAAGGCAGAAGAGAAGATGCCTAACACACTCCAACGGGAAGAGAAGTATGTCTAAAGACTTTAGATATTGAGAATTCATTAGCAGACTTATTCAGAGCATTTTGAGCTGAATGATATTAAATGAACAAGATTAAAATATGGAGAAGACTGAGAGTTGAAGAATTAAAAATGTTGTGATACCTGCATACACATGTTTATAGCAACACAATTGACAAAAGCCAAATTAAGGAACCAGCCTAGGATGAATGGATTATGAAGCTGTGGTTCATACACACAATGGAATTTTACTCGGCCATAAAGAAGAACAAAATTATGCCATCTTCAGGAAATGTATGAAACTAGAGAATATTATGCTATGTGAGATTAGCCAGTTTGTATGTTTTCTTTCACATGTGGAAGTTAGAAATTGTTAAACTATTCAGGGACTTCAGATAAAGGAGGAGAAACTCCAGTGGACTGATGGAGGGGGTCTAGGGAAGGGAGGGGCAAGGAAACAGTTCAAATAATGTTATGCACATATGAGAAATTATTAATACCAATCTCAATAATATGTTTGGGGAAGAAGAAGGAGTGGAGTGGAATCCTGAGAGAAGAACACCAAGTGCACGCCAAGTGCACACCAAATGCTGAATCTCATTATGATATATAATTGCAATGCACCAATAAAAGTATATTTAAAAATGGCATGCAAAGATTACTATACTTTTGGGTGAACCTGAAAGAATTCAAGAGGGGGATTTATTCTTATACATGGGGAGAACTTAATATGCTAATTGCTGAAGTTAAGGTACTAGAGAAGCTGGAGAGGTTAATACAGGGTACAATCTGAATTAACAAGTCTTCAAAGAGGTAGGAAAAAAATGGGTTGAATTACTATGTGAAGATTTTTAGCCCTGAAAATTCAGAAGAAACATGCCTTCCTCTGGGAGGGAGCTAAACAAAGGTGCTGCTGCAGCTGATTCTAAAGATGGAGGTCAGGAAAGCTAAAAGAAATTGTTCTTAAAGGAACTGTCAGGGCCGGGCGTGGTGGCTCACGCTTGTAATCCCAGTACGTTGGGAGGTGGAGACCGGAGGATCTGGGTTCGTGGCCAGCCTCAGCTCTCTTTCTCTCTCTGTCTCTGTCTCTGTCTCTCTCTCTCTCTCTCCTTAGTGAGGCCCTCTGCAACTTCGTGAGACCCGGTTTCAAAATAAAGTATAAAAAATAGGGCCGGGGGCATAGCGCGGAGGTAGAACGCCCCTGCGTTCAATCCCCGGTACCGAAAAAAAAAAAAAAAAAGAAACTGTCAGTACATGGAACCGTTGCCACCTAGCATGGAAGGGTGAGCCGAGACTAATTTTAAAAGTTGCTCAGGATAGGACCCATTTTAGCTTGGAATTATAGTTATAAATACAGTTAAGAAA
The DNA here is from genome assembly GCA_004027185.1 of Glis glis. Lineage (NCBI taxonomy): Eukaryota > Metazoa > Chordata > Mammalia > Rodentia > Gliridae > Glis > Glis glis. The sequence continues at coordinate 14,491 of PVJS01021027.1, forward strand.
CCATTTTTTTCTAAATGACTATATGAAATCATAAATAGTAATCTGTGGAACTCGTGGTATTGATGATGTTGATCATTGGGGCATTACAACATTCTATTGAATACATAGTCCCCTACGTTAGGACATTCAGGTATCATTGTTCTTTCACTTTTATAAAATAATGTGGCAACAGTATCATGGATGTGGAATTTTCTCTAAGTCTGAGTGGTCTTTAGGGGCTACTGAATCAAATGAATGGAACGATATTATGCACTTTTATATGTTTTTAAAAACTGTATTGAATAAAGTTGAATCAATTTAGGTTACCAAAAGCTATATGATAATTATACTAGTTTCACTAAAAATCTTAATAGTTTTGTGCAGTGTAAAGATTTCATTTGCTAATATAATATGTGCTATAATAATCACTGTTTTTCTTGCACTACTTTGATTGTTTTCATATGTTCATTTTAAATTTGGTTATTTTATATTGCTTTTAATTATACCCTGCTACTATTAATATATTCCAAATTTATTGGGAATATATATTTTCTTCTATGTTAGTTATAAATTTTGTCTTTTGTCTTCAATAATTGGATTAGCTACAAAAATTTAGCAGCAATGTTATAGAGTAAATATCTCTTACTGGATAGCTATTAAAACTTAAAATTTAATAGAGCAGGGGTCATCAAACTCCCTTAAGTGGTCAGATAGTAAATAATTTAGACTGAGGGACATACAGAATCTCCGCTGCAACGACTCAGTTTTGCCATTATAGATGGAAAGCAGCCAAGGAAAAAATGTAAATAAAAGGAGAAAGATAATTTGCATAAAACTTTATTTAAAGGATAGGTCACCATCCTTACAGTACCTAATTTCATGATATACTAAAACACTAGAGTAATTATAATAGTGTAGTATTAGAATAAGTAAGTATATATACATAGATCAATGGAACAGAATAGAAGATTCAGATGTAAACCCATGAACATATAGTGAATAGATTTCTGACCAAATGACAGAGCAGTTTAATGAGGGAATAAACTCTTTTTTATTAAAAAGTGCTGAAGCTACAACAATCATATGGTAAAAAGTAAGCCTATATTCTTACCTTTCAATATATATGAAAATTAACTTGAAATTAATATTAGACCTAAATATATGAGCTAAACTAAAAAACTCAGTAAAAACATAGATGAAACATTGTCATGTTGTGTCCACAAAGGTTTTTTTGGTTATGAAACAAGAAGCAGAGGAAAAGACTCCTTAAGTAAATGACAGGGCGTCCAGAGGCTGGAGGAAAATATTCATATATAACAGATTTGTGTCTGGAATTTATAAAGAACTCAAAGGTTCAGTTATAGGTGGGCCAAATCTAATAAACATATTTAAATGTCCATCTGCAGATGCATGGAAAAGCAATTGTATATTCATACAAAAGAATATTACAAGGGAAAAAACTACTGATCTCCTCAAGTGAGTGAACCTATAAAATGCTAAGCTGTTGTTAAAAACATCAGAGGAAAGTCAATCAGCATTCTCATTCATGTCCTTGAGTACACCAGTTGTATATTTATTTTTAAAGTTGTGACAGCTTTGTATGTTAGCTATAGTACTTTTTTTTTTTTTTTGCGGTACTGGGGACTGAACCCAGGGGCATTCTAGCTAATTTTCACAAAGGCTATTGAAAATTGTACTTTGTATTCTAGCTATGAAAGAGGGCAAGAAAAACATTCAGTACAGGTAATTAACACACACACTTACATTACTTTTTTTGCAGAGGACATGATCATGAATGGAGAAAATACTTCTGAATCTCAAAAGAGCCACTAGAATTAATGAGTTTATGAGGTTGCAGAAGATAAGTTGATTAATAAAAATTAATCAGTTAGGCTTCCTATGTAAAAAAAAAAAACATTTGTTTAATCAAGGTCCCGAAGATTTTCTCATTTCTTTTTCTCTGGATTTTTTCAAATTAGACATAATTGTACTTAATAGCTGTTATTTACTGAGTGGGTGCTACAAACAGCTCTGAGAGCTAGTCATTGATATCCCCTCCATTTTAGAGACCAATAACTGAATAGGCCAAGACTTAGGAAGGTTAACTAAATCACTCCCAGCTGGTAATTGGCAAAACATAATTCCAATATTTTTTTTTCTGATTTGAAATCATAGGATCTTTCAATTCTATACACTTCTTAGTTGATGATGTGAGTGCTGGGAAGTAAATATTTTATGACAATGTTCTTTTAAAACTCAAGAGGATTTTCTGAGGGAAACAGTGGGTCTACATCACATGAAAAAACAACCCAGCTCTAAGTTTCAAGAGTATTGAGTCAGCTATGACACAGCCCCTGTGCAGAAAAAATCTGAATGCATTCATAGTTGGAGCACAAAAACAAGGAAAACCTGAGGCAGTTGCTAGACAGCGTCACCATCTGGGAGAGTTGCATCTTCCTCTAGTATTTCTCACTTCCTAATCTTTCTCTTCTCTGGTCTCATTCTCTTTCTTTCCCTGGTTATCACTTGGACTTTACTGCATATCACTGTTCTGTCATACCCTCAGGGACAGTATATTGCTGATTCCTATGATAGACCAGCTGCCTGGGAGTAAAGGCCACCAGCTTATTCTGTTCACATTCTTCAAATACAGTCAGCAGTTTTGCAACCTGACAAGTGAACGGGCTGGCAAAAAGGCAGATCCTGACATTCACCATGCTAGGTGACATGTGTATGCACAGAAATTCCCAACCGGCTGTTGGGCACCCATATACATGGCAACAAATTGTCATCACAATGGAACTACTAATATGCCCAAACCTGTCATGACGCTGAAAAATTGGCAGCCCTGATTCTCTTTGAAGTTTTTGTTTCAAACAACACAACAAAAAATTAGTGCCAGTAATCCCTTAGACCAGTCTAAATCTAAAACAAAGATAAGTGGACTTCAAAGGGAAAAACCAATGTCTATCCAGAAAAGAGATAGAATAGTAGTCATGTGGCAGATATCAGGATGAGGATGGGAGTAAAAAGTGTTCAAATCAATTCACCTCACGTAATCAGCCATGGGTGAAAAAGGAAAAAAAAAATCAATACAGTTAACTAGAACAACTTGTCTGAAACACTGAAGATGACCAAAGAGATCTTTTAAATTAGAATGGTTCAAGGTAATTCACGAGTATCAATAGATAAAAGAAAAAAATGTGAGCATCTTAATAAATGTGGAAAAGTATTTGAAAATTTAATAAAATAAAAACACTCAGAAAACTAGAAGACCCTAATTGGTAAAGGCCATCTGCCAAAATAACTACAACTAATATAATTAATGGCAAAATATTGAGTGTCTTTCCCTTTAGATTGGGGACAAGGATTTTCTTCTCACCAATTCTATTGTACATTACATCTAGAATGTAGCAAAACTAAGATATATTGGATGTTCCTGTGACTTTGCTGCATACAAACATCTCAGATATTTTCCTGTTGTATTAGCATTATATTAAGGATTATGGTACTTTAGATCATGAAATATTTTGATGATATCTTGGATATTTTGATGTATCATTTCTACTTATCATTAGTGGAAATTATGATAATCATTGTGATTACTACTAAGTCTAGTTATTTTATATATTAATGGAAAAACAAAACTATTATGTCACAAACAGCAGTTATCTTGATATTTTGATAATTGCATTTTAATAAAATCGGTATCCTATATAAAATTAATACATAAATTAGAGTGCTAACAGAGTCAAGTGATCACTCATCTCAACAAAACCGGAATTCATCATACGGATATTTCCAAGACTCATAACATTTTAGAACGTGTAGAAGGGAAAGGACATCAGGTTGAGTAGTTCAGGGCCCTTAAGACCTGAAGAAAATCTCTACCAGTTCATCAAATGCATGAAAAATAACCATATCCCTGCATAGGATGCTTCTCTCTTAACAGTATTTGCTTGTATCTATTCCCCTCTTTACAGAAAGCTTTCTGTCTGCTGCTCTCAATTGACCAAGATGTTTCATTTAAATTAACAGAGCCAGGCATGGTGGCGCACACCTATAATCCCAGTATGTGGGAGGCTGAGACAAGAGGACTGCAGGTTGGAGGCCAATGTGTGGTAACTTAGGGGAGAACTTATTGCAATTAAAAAATAAATTAAGGCTAGAGAGTGTGGCTCAAAGAACTACACCCTGAGTTCAATCCCCAGTACTATAGCATTAATCAATTAACTAATTAATTAATTAATAGAATAGAGACAGGCTCATCAGCAATGCATTCTGACTGAACTGTGGGTGATCCAAGAATGGGTAATTTCATACCATGCCCTGTCCCAGAGCAGAACAGGCATTTAAAAGGTTAAAACAGAATGCTTCCTACTCTTCCCAGCCTGCTGCTGGATGGCATACTCTGCAAGCAGTGGGCTGCTCCGGGCCAGCTGGGTCGACATGGCAATGAGATATGAACGTTACAGACCTTGAAATTTAAAGGGGGTGTGAGGGTAAAAGACACCATGTTTCTTCTCAGGAAGCTAAACCCTGATTTATGATGTCAGACTGGCCTGTCCTCGTACAGAAAAGAAAGCAAGGATGCAAAAGTAGCTAAAGCCCCTTTGTGCTGCACCTGGGCAAAAAGCTTACAGGCAGTCCCGCCTGCTACTCCCCAGAGCTTCCCCCTCCCCCTTCTCTGTGACTCAGGCCTTGGTATGGGGGGGCTGTCTGCGCCTGTATTTAGTGGGAAAGTGAGTCATCAGCATAACAACCCCGATAAGAGCCCCGATAAAAGATCTGAGATTTCAGGGTAGGCAGTGATCCACTCAGATGCTCTGCCATGCCCCCTTCTTCAGCATGACACTCCAACGCCTTCCCCCTCCTTCCTCACTCTCTTCCTGTCTGCTTATAATAAACCTTACTTTAACTATGAGTCTGAGTTTCCCAGCTCATTATTTCTATATGGACTGAGGAAAGGAGCCCACTGCTGGGTGGGTGGGGGAGAGTACGACCACCCAAAACCGTAACAGTAGGGACTAATGGAGGTGCTTACAATGATATCTGAGGGGATTTATATCAAGACTAATATATTAAATGTTATTAAATCCTGTGTTACTAAATTGTATGGTGTTAAACTATATAGGAAGGCAGAAGGATAAAAGAAGATGGAGACAAATGTCACAAAATTTTAAGTTTGAAGAAAACTTCACAGATTCTTGTACAGGAAATTACTGGCGCCAAAATATTGCTAGAATTCTTTGTTTTATGAATTGCTTTAGCAAGAACAGAAGTTAATAATTAAGCAAGATTCTAAGGAAAAACTTTGGGTAATTTATAGGGGTCAGGACTAAACTATGCTATTTTTACTTCTGTCATTTGAAAACGTGTTGCTTCATGGGACTATTTAAGTGCCTTTCACATCTTGATAGTAAATTAATAAATTAAATTAAATTATTTCAGTGGCATCTAATCACTACAGTTTTGAAAGAGTTCATGTAGTTTTCTAATATGTTCTACAAGTTGAAATATGAATCGAGTATAGTGGGAAAGTTTGTGTTTTAAAAAATAATTTCATTTCAACTGTGAAAACCATTTGTCTGAAAAATAATTGTAGTTTTTACATTAAGCAACCTGAAAATAGGAAGCTATTGACTTAAATAGTTCATTATTTGAACAACCAAAGTAGGAGGAAGGAGAACTACCAGCATTCCAGGTTCACATGCTTAGGCGGGGCTTTTGTACTGAGACTAAAGACACTTGCATGCAGAAACACTTTGGGACAGGGAGAGTAAAAAATTTGGTTTTCCAATCTGTTAATACAAACTTGGGCATTGAAAAGTTGTGTCTGTAGAGAAGCTTTGGAGAAGGAATAAAAGTCGCCTTGTGAAGCACAGCCTGTAAGAGAAAAGGAAGAAGATGGTGTGACAGAAAACAGGAGATGATGGGAAGGCTTTGTACAGGGTCCAGGAAAAGAAATGGGCAAGACTCCTGGCCAAATATGTTAAATATCACATGTAGCTAAGGTGAGCAATAGCTTCTTTATGACAATGCTAATAGAATAAAGAGGAAAAGCATTTATCAAAAGACAAAAACCAAAAGTAGCAAATAATGACATTGTGAGATTGGTAAAATAAAATGCAAAGGTTTTCTATAAGGAAAAAATAAGAGCAACATTGAAAAGTGAAGTTGAGTTGGGAATACTATCAATCTTAAGATTAAACTTTATGTTATGTCACAATAAATGGGATCCTCAGAAGTAGATTGCCATGGCTTAAACTTAAGCAACAAATGGTCCTTAATGTCTATGTCTTTAACAACAACAACAATAATAATAAAGGTACATTCTGAGAGCCAAGAGGAATTATGATTTTTTCATCATCATGACTCTTTGAAACCAAATTCCAAAGGTAAACATGAATTTATTGTGTCCCCTCAAAAGAGTTTGCAACATCACAAAATCCACACATCTTATGGTATCACACACTCCTTTGAACTCTCTGGAAAGTCACTCCAAGTTAAAAAATTACTATCACCAAATGACCAGTGCAAATGGAACAGTTGGGTTTTGGTAGAAAAAAGAAAGAAAATTCAAGAACGAGATATGATATTTAAATTTCTTAACAATACTGTGTGGAGCTACACAATTAAGGAACATTTATTTTTGATTATATTTTTAGTAATGATAGAAAGTGAATGAATACAAACTCTTATTTAATTTATTTTTTTGTAGTGTTGGGGTTTGAACCCAGGGGCATTCTGGGCATTCTCCAAGCTACACCCCCAGCCCTATTTTATTCTTTTTATTTTGAAACAGGGTCTCACTAAGTTGCAAAGGGCCTCACTTAGTAGCTGAGGCTGGCCGCGAACCTGCGATCCTCCTGTCTCAACCTCTCAAATACTGGGATAAAAAAGTCATTATGTTTGTGCCTCTCTATTTAGAATGAGACTTAAAAGCCAATAGATTTAATGATATGATGAATCGAGGTTAAATAATTACTTTCTTAAATCTATTCAACTGACCACATTTATGATAATTTTCATAAATGGCGATATAGAATTAAGAACGATATGAGAATGATTTGTTTCAGAGCTTTTTGAAGGGAGATTTGCCCTGGACTAATATATAAACTAAAAGTGAGTTTGGATATCAGTTTGATTATTTTTTCACAAATAGCCAGAAACTCTCCAACTGTTACCATATTCTCTCTTCTTTATCCCCTTCAGTCATGATATACACAGGGATTAATTTTCTATCCAAATTAATTTTCCCAAGTGAGTTGGACATATGGTAATTGGATCTGTCATCTTGACAATTAAAAATTGAAGCCATTACTCCTATATATCATCGGCCTGGAGCTGCCTTTACTCCTATCCCACAGATTATTATCCTGAAGCTGTCTTTTAAAAACTTACCTATTTAAATTTAAATATATGCCCTTCATTCATTTAGTAAATATTTAATAAGCTACTACTCTTCACAAGGCACTCTTTAAAGCAAAATCAAGGAGACTTGGCAAGAACACATGTTCATGCATTATTTACTTCAGATGTCTTCACTTGAAACAGTCTCCTACAAGCCACTGAATAATTTTCCAGGTGTATATTTACTCAAAATGCTCTTACTCAGCATGCTTTTTTTCTTAAATCACCAAGCAAATATCAAAACATAATAGATTCATGAACCTCTAAATTTAGAGGTTTATATTGGTTTTGTTTTTAAAATTTATTTCAGTGGTTTTTCTGGATAGTTGGGGATTCTGATACATAAACTTATAAGCTATCATTTAGGAAATGTCTCTCCCTCATAAACAATCACCATGACTTTTCAGGAAACCCTTTTAAATGACTGTTTTCTTTCCTAAGAAATCCATGGCCACTGACGATGACTACACCTTTTTTCTAGTTTTTAAATGAAGAGAATATTGAACACTCATTTTGGAAATCTGTAGACTTTTTTAGAAAGGTTAAACAAAGAACATCCAAGATCACTAATGGAGGGAAAGATCCCATATGAGAAAAGTGGCTCAATCTTATAAACCCATCTTCCTGAGAATTACTTTTAAGAGAAGAAAATCCCTCTTTCATTCTATTATCACCAACTTTAAATAAATCTACTGGCATTTTGGGGACATAAAACCACTCAGATCACCCAAGGTTAGCATTGGAGGAGGGAAACCTGGTGTTATAGCTTTCTCTCTTTGACCAATGCTGGAAAATCAGGGCTTAATTTTCTTATTCATTCCATGCATTCCCTCACACAGTTCCTCTTGTATTGGAAGCTGAATACTGAGAGAGACTAGAATAAGGAATCAAATAAGAAAATCTGCCCTTTCTCATTGTCAGGCTTCTTGATTTTTTCCATTCTAATGAGTATGTAGTGGTATCTTTTGTGGTTTTAACGTGCATTTCCTTAGCCTGATGAGTAGTGATGAGCATTTACATATATGGGTGTTGGCTGTTTGTGTATCTTTTTGTTGTTGGATTATAAGAGTGATTTGTTTATTTGAGATTAATGTCCTTTGCCTGATGTATGCATGAGAATATATTATCCAAATCCATGGTTCACCTTTTCATTTTCTTAACACTGTCTTACAAAAGGCAGACATTTTAACTTTTTGGAGGCCAATCAATTTATATTTTTTATGATTACTGCTTTTTGTGTATTGAATAATATATTTTTGCCTAATGCGATACAATACCACATACACATTTTCTCCTAAATTTTCTTCGGGAAGTTTTAGAATTTTAACTTTTACATTTAGGATTATGATACCACTCCAGAAACTATGAAGTCTGAGGAAATGTTCCTATTATCACAGATTGTCTTAGTCTTTTTTTTTAATGTGTGTGTGTGTGTGTGTGTGTGTGTGTGTTGTGTGTGTATGTGTATATGTTTGTGTGGTACTGGGGATTGAACACAGGGGCATTCTAGCTCCAAGCTACACCCCCAGTCCTATTTTATTTTTCATTTGGAAATAGAGTCTCACTAAGTTGTTGAGGGCCTCGGTATAAGTTGCTCAGGCTGGCCACAAACCTGCAAACTTCCTGTCTCAGTCTCCCAAGTATTGGGATTACAGGTGTGTGCCACCATGTCCGGTTCTTAGTCTTACTTGTCAATAATGCAATGTACTAATTTTTATTTTTATTATATTTTTTACAGTTATTTTTTAAGCTAATACGAAGAGCTTCTTTTAAGGCATGTTAATCATTTGCCACTTTAAATGTGACATCAGATCCTTTTCTGCAAGTTTTATTTATTTTCAGAATTAGAGCTTCTAACTGTGGCATTTTTTATTTTTACAGAAATGAAGTAGAAAATATCTTGTTTTTTAACCTAGGTACCACTTTCATGTTGAAAAGGAGCCCTATTTAATCTCAAGGAAATAGAACTGAATCATTCTTTCCATTCAGGTGTTAGTATTCAAATACAGCTCACCAAATAAATAGAGTGAAATTGGCATAATTAAACATGATGTAGAGTAAACAGAAGTTAAAAATCAATAAGTGGCTCGGTTTGAGATCTCATCACTAAGTGATTTGTGATACACTTATCTTTCTTCAATCTGCATCAAACTCTATTAACAGGTAATGGGATTTTATAGATTCTTGAGAAAATGATAAGAGCATCCTAAGAGATTTCAATGTATTTATTTCCAATGCAGGTTTTAGAGATTAGCTTAGTCTGAATAAAATGATTTATTGAAAGCAGGACATGGTTTGCTGGTTGGCAAATGATTAGTCATTTTAAATTTTATAGACTGGATCTTACTAGTGAGAAAGAATAACATTTAAGTTTTTATGATGAGTATTAATGAAACAAAATAGCATGCCTAAATAAAAACAGTAGGTAGCACAAATAGTTTATTTTTTAATCCATAATTTTTACCTACTGTTTCATTTAAAATTTCTTACAAGTTCTATGATTAACTCTCCAAATTGACTATTTTGACACATATTTCCCAGATCCACATGCCTGTTATTGCTCAGTATTTGGGTCTTAAAAAAATTGAAAACATAAAATGTAGTAAAGTTTGTTTCAAATTATTTAAAAAATAAACTTTCTCTAAGTTTTTTATATTTTAATAGTATAATGCATTTAACTTAGCTTAATTAATTAATTTATGGTTCTTGAGATTGAGCCCAGGGGCACTCTACCTCCGAGCTACACCCCCAGCCCTATTTCATTTAACTTAAATCTATTTAATTATTCTATTTTTTGCTCATTAGATATTTTAAATCATATGGCATATTTGTTTTTTGCTTACATCTAATTTAATATGTGTAATCTATTTTTTTCACAGTTGGATTTGGGAAAGATTTTTCTTAATTTTTTTTTTTTTTGCGGTACCGGGGATTGAACCCAGGGGCGTTCTACCTCTGAGCCACACCCCTGGTCCTATTTTTTATATTTTATTTTGTAACCAGGTCTCACGAAGTTGCGGGAGGCCTCACTAAGTAGCGGAGGCTGGCCACGAACCGGGATCCTCTGGTCTCCTCCTCCCAAGTACTGGGATTACAAGCATGCACCACTACGCCCGGCTTTTTTTCTTACATTTTATTGGTGTTTTGTAATCGTAGATCATGATGACGTTCAGAGCGATAAAGGCATACATGCATACAACACTCGGTGAGCCCTCCCCCAGTTCTCACCCCATTCCCTCCCCCGCCCCGTGCACTACTTTGTGATCGGCACTGATAAAATTGTGTATGTACATCATGTCCATTGAAGTGTCTCCCTCATCGAGTCTCCCTTCCCCTCTCCTGCCTCCCTCCATGAGGCCCCCCTCACTCCACTGAGGTTTCTCCTCCTTTGTCTGGAGTCCCTCCTGGGTCCTGATTTCTCCCTAGATTTCGTATATGAGGGAGAACATCAGACCTTTCACTTTTTGTGACTAACTAATCTCACTTAGCATAATATTCTCCAGTTCTATCCATTTCCCTGCAAATGACATAATTTTCTTCTTTTTAGTGGCTGAGTAGAATACCATTGTGTATATATCCCATAATTTTGTAAACCATTCATCTGTTGATGGACACCTAGGCTAGTTCCATCGTTTGGTAATTATGAATTGTGCAGCCATAAACATAGATATGCATGTGTTACTCTGGTAGTCTGGTTTCAATTCTTTAGGGTAGATACCCAGGAGTGGTATAGGTGGGTCATATGGTAGATTCATTCCTATTCTTCTGAGGACCCTCCACAATGATTTCCAAAGTGGTTGCTCTATTTGCAATCTCACCAACAATGTATCAGAGTTCCTACTTCTCTACATCCTCACCAGCATTTATTATTATTTGTGTTTTTAATGATTGCTATTCTAATTGGGGTAAGGTAAAAATCTCAGAGTAGTTTTGATTTGCATCTTTCTGATTGCTAATAATGTTGAACACTTTTCATATATTTATTGGCCATATGTATTTCTTCTTTTGTGAAATGTCTATTTAGTTCACCTGCACATTTTGATTAGGTTATTTGGTCTTTTGGTGGTAAGTTTCTTGAGTTCTTTGTATATTCTAGATATCAGTCCTCTATCATCAGAGGAGTCTCTATTCTATCAGCTCTCTATTAAGGTTCTTGATAGTTTTCTTTGCTGCACAGAATCTCTTCAGTTCAATGCAATCCCACATATTAATCCTTGTTTTAATTTCTTTGGGGTCTTATTGAGGAAGTTTTTGCCCATGCCTATATGTTGGAGTGTTGGTCCTATATCCATCTTCAAGTAACTACTAAGTCTCTGGTCCAATTTCCAGGTCTTTGATCCATCCTGAGTTGACTTTTGTGCAGGATGAAAAGGTGGGAGTTTATTTCCTTTTTTATTTTTATTTATTTTTTTACATATTTATAACCAATTTTGCCAACACCATTTGTTGAAAATGCTATTTTCCAGCATATGTTTTTGGCCCCTCTGTCAAAATCAGTTGGCTGTACATGTCTGGATTTGTTTCTGAGTCTTCTATTCTGCTTCATTGGTCTTGGTGTCTGTTTTTTGTGTCAATACCATGCTGTTTTTATAACTAGGATCTATAGTATAGTTTGAAGTTAGGTACTGTGATGCCTCCTGGATGGTTCTAATTGCTGAGAACTATTTTGGCTATTCTGGGTCTTCTGTTTTTCCATATGAATTTTAGGACTGATTTTTCTAGATCTGTGAAGAATGACTATGGTATTTTAGTAGGTAACATATTTAAATAGAAGAGCTTCATAGCAAAAAGGTGGCAGAAGTAATGAAGTTTTGAATCACCTTTATTTCTCCCCTCCCTTTCAAACACATGGCATTTCAGTTCAGAAAACAGAAAAAACAAAATAAAAATAATAAAAAATTACATTGATAACATTCATAAGAAAACTAAACTTATAAACTTCAAAAAATACTGGATAGGGCCAAACCACTAATATTGATAAGATCACATCATTCTATGAACTATTATACAGGAAAAAATGGGTTGGTCAAAGGAAACATTGACGACCTTGAGAGACAGACAATGTAATAAAGAATCTTCCCCAACCTGAGGACTTTCTTATAATGTGGAAAGCATTTGTGAATCATTATGAGAATAACAAACTCTGCACAGGTGTGTCAGGCTCTGACTCACAGGTGAATGTAAAGATACTAGGAAAGGTTGAATATAGCCAGGTGGTACAGTTACAATTAATTAATTGTTTCTCATAAACTAATTAAAAATTGTAAACATATATCCTGTGCAACAATAGTCTTTTGAAATATAGGAGCATTGTAGGAAGGGCTAAATTGAGCTAATTAACCCATGTATTTGCTACACACACACACACACACACACACACACACTCTATATACACATATATATATGTATATAAATATATATACATATATACATATATATACACACATATATATATATTATTTTGTGGTAAGACAGATTTCAAGTGCTCTCAGCAATTAATTTTAGAAACTATCAATGTAATCTTACTTCCAGAATTAAGCTACAAATTGAAAAGAAACTATTGAGTAAGACAAAGATCATACGGACAGAAAAAAAAAAAAGGAAGATCTAGTTAAAGAGTGTGTATGGAAGGGAGAAATCTCAGAAAGTAAGACTTGATTGTTAAGTATTTAATGATAACATCAGAATAGTAATCCAGAGCTATGAAGGTATCCTAAACTTCCTTGTATAATAGTAGTACAAGATATCTAATCTTAAACCAAGCAACATAAAAGGATTGTGCTTAAACCCCACGAAAACTCATTGTTTAAAACAGTAATAAGTCAGGTGTGGTGGTGCATGCCTGTAATTCCAGTACTTGGAGGGCTGAGACAGGAGGATCACAGGATTGAGACAAGCCTCAGCAATTTAACGATACTCTCAGTAACCTAGAGGGACCTGGTTTCAAAACAAAAACTATAAAAGGCTGGAGTTGTAGCTCAGAGGTAGAATGCCCCTGGGTTCAATCCACACTAACACACACACACACACACACACGCACACACACACACACACACACACACAGTATTGATTTTATAGACAGTGAAAGTATAAAAGAATAACATGCCCCAAAACAGATGAAAATTTTAACATAGTAATTCAAAAAGTAGAAAATTTATGATAATGATAGATCTTACAAAGAAGAACATAATTTATAATTAGACAAATTCCCATATGATATGATTGGACATAAAAAGACTATTAAGACAGCTCTGGACAGAATTAAAAATCAAAGAAAAATTATTTCAGAAATAAAAGCTAAACTAGAAGAAATACTAGAGCAAGTGTAATGTCACAAGATAAATTAAGAAGTAAGAAATTTTATTTTATTTAATCAAAAAGAATTGGATAAGCCAACAAAAGGATTTGGGATAATGTGAGAATGATAATATATTTATATTTATCTAGTCTAACATGTGTGTACTATATCTCAAATATAAGGCCAAAAATCTACAAACTCATAAAATATTAAAATTATAATTCAATACATAAGCATATATTTACACTAAATGCACTAAACTTACATTTTGAAAAATCACACTGAATAGATTTATTCAGAACAGTCAACACAAGGAAAATTACCTTTTATGGAATATGGTAGACAGAATGGGCCAAGTCACCTATAAAGGAAAGGAAAATCAGTCAGAGTTTTTGAGAGTAACAATTTTGTCAGAAAACAGTGAAGTAAGATATAGTGATATACACAAAAAGAACTAGACCTTTTGCTATAAAGACAAGTATGCCATGCAATTAACACTCAAGAAATTGGGTAATATTTTTCTCATAAGCCCATACTGGGGAATCTATTTTTGTTAAATAAACTTTAGACAACCAAAAGATGGAGAAGTATTGGCATAAGGATTGCTGGTGAACAGTTAGGACATACCTCCCTTCAGAAATAAAATAAAATGATGAATGTGTGTAGATAGTAGGTAATGAGATGGACACTGGTAACATGTGTTGTAGAACACATGTTGTAGAACACATATCATATGATATGGACTCTAGATACACTATAGTGTTAAATGTTGTGATAATGTATACCAATTACATTTTTAAATGAAAAATAATTAGATTATATGGGAAATGGAATAAGCTCATTCATTGGTTCAGACTATTTGCTGGATGAGAGTAAAGGAAAAGGAAAGGTTATGATTTCTAGCTAATTTCAATATTGTTTAATGTAGAAAACCAAGAGGAATAATGGAAAAAAGAGAAGACTAATGGTATTACAATGAACATATTATAATAAAGGTGATCATTAGAACAAATGTACTACTTTTACCAAATACATTTTAAAAGTGATTAATTTGTGTGAATAACAAAATATCTGCCAAAGTAGAGATCAAGTGATACATACATACCAAAAAAGACTATGTATATATGAATTATACAAATATGAAAGAAACTGAGATGAAATATATCAATCATAAATAGATATGAAAAGCCTAACTCACCTTTGAAAAGGAAGAAGACATATGAAAATGGAAAGCCCATATAATATACCAAAACAAGAAAAACAAGCCTTTGAACAAACAAAATCTGAGCATAAACTTAATGGGAGATAACATATATGAAGAAAACCATAAAAGGCTTCAGAAAGACATAGAAGTAGACTTGAACACATGAAAAGACATGTCATATTTTTGGATAGGAAAAGTCAACCTTATAAAGATGATAATACTCCTAAGTAAGTAACTTACAATCAAAACAGAAATATTTTCAGGATACTTTTATTCTGGAGCCAGGCGAGTTGATTAAAAACATACTTGTAAGAAGAAGCAAGAATGATTGGCCTGGAAACCCCAGAAAAAGAAGAGCAATAAAAGAAACAGACTAATTCTACTAGGCATTAAAACATATATATAAAACGTCTTTAAGTGTGATGGTGTCCCATGAAGAGCCAACCCCCAAACAATGTAATAGGAATTTTAGATTTAGAACTAATTGCAAAGATTCCTGTATGTATTCCAAAAGTGACTGAATGAATCAGCGGGAGAAAGATGAATTTTTATTCAATGTTGTTGGAATACATGACTAGCTCATTCCAAACAATAGGACAAATTCCATTTGAGTAAGATATTAAAAAGAAGAAAAATATTAGAAGAAAAATATCATTCAGAAAATAATGTGGTAGTGTAGACATTACTCTAAGTTCAGATGCAATCATGGAAATAGTGATACCTTTGACTATATCTAAACATATATAGCACAAAGACAAAAATATCATGAACAAATTTGAAAGATAAAAACATAGAAAAAATTTTCCCAGAGGATTGACAGAACTCTTAATTTTAGGTCAGGAATAGGCAAATTCTGGTACTCAGGTCAAACATGCTCCTCGTTTTTATACAGTAAATAAACTTAGATTGACTTTTGCATTGCTAAATTGTTTGGGAAAATCATGGAAGAAAGAATATTTTATGACATGTAAATTAAATTGAAATCCAATTTCCATATCCATAAATTATGTGTTTTGGGAATATAGCCATGCTTACTTTTTAATGTATTATCTCTGGATACAACAACAAAGTTAAATATTGTGACAGGGATGATATTGTCTGAAAAACCTAAAATACTGTTTTGTCTTTTTCAGAAAAAGTTTGCCAATCCCTATTTAGACGAAGAAATACATTCCTAATATAAAAAGAACTTTTAGCATCTTTAAAAACCCAAAATCTTAATAGAAAAATGCAGGAAAGATGTAGGATTCACAGGAAAATAAGTACCAATGACTCTTAAAATATGTAAAGATTCTCAACCTCACTTAAATGAGAGAAGTGCAAATTAAAATTAAATCGAGGTGACTATCCTGTTGTCAATAATCTGAAGTGTTCATAATATACTCTGTTGGTATAGTAATAGGAAAGTAGGTACTTGACAAATTGTTTAATTGTAGGCAAAATATTATGTCTGATCTCTAAAAAAGAGAATTTTAAAAAATCTTTAAAAATTACACATACATTCACCTGTGACCCACAATTCCATTTTTTGGAATTCATCCCAGTCACATCAATATGAATAGATTTATGTCCAAAAACTTTAGCAAAGGAACAGAAAACAACTTCATCTCCATCAATATGGTACTTCTCTAACAAAGTATGGTATATCACTGAACAGAGACTTCATAGTTGGAAAAGAATGAAGGTTGTCTAAATACTTTTGTAGTGAGATATCCAGTTTATGTTGAATGAAAAAGAGAAAGGTGAAGAAAAAAATGAATATAGCATGGTAGCATATATTCATATATCCACCATCTAAATATGAATGCATGTATGTGTCCATTTTATTATATTCAAATGGAAAGACAAAAAGAAAACAGATTCTGAAAGAAATTATGGAGTATGGTAGAGGAGAAAGAAAAGAAGTTGGCTTTTCATGACAGCAACTTGTTTTGTAGATTTTATTTTAAAAAATTACACATATTTTATAATTTTAAAAAGTTATCTATAACAATTCCTAAGTATTACTGTATATCAAGATATTATTTTCTTTTTTATATTCATTTATTGGTGCATTGTAATTATACATTTGATAAGTATCAGATTAGCAGAATCATACATGCACACATTGCTCATTTAGCTCTCCCTCAAATCCCACCCTATTCCCTCCCCCTTCCCTCCCTTTAGTGCTCTGCATAGGGATTGAGTATTCTAAGTTTGTATATATACATCATGTGCTTTAGTGTGTTTCCCTCCACCCCCTTCCCAACTCCCTCAGTTAAGTCATCTTCTTTGTTCATCTAAAGTTTTCTTCTTTGTCTGGAGTCCCTTCTAAGTCTCCTTCTATATAGCTTCCACATATTAGGGCGAGCATCCGACTATTCACTCTTTGTGACTGACTAATCTCACTTAGTATAATGTTCTCTAATTCTTTCCATTTCCCTGCAAATGATTTAATTTTGTTCTTCTTTATGGCTGCGTAAAATCCCATTGTGTACATATCCCATAGTCTTGTAATCCATTCATCTGTTGATGGACACCTTGGATGGTTCCAAAGTTTGGCAATTGTGAATTGTGC
>PVJS01021028.1:0-31940 GCA_004027185.1 Glis glis
TCAATCCCCGGTACCGCAAAAAAAAAAAAAAAAAAGAGAAGTTGAGAGCTATTTGCTTATAGGTATCCAAATTGGACAGTAATGACTATATATAATAATATGTGCTAAATATGGTACAAGAAGCTTAATATATTAATATATTATATAATTTTATTTGAAAGACTATATCACAACTGTTAGTCATTTGTGTGTCTATAATGCATATTTTTCATAGACAAAAAAGTTTTATGAAAGAAAAAAGCAGATCCGATGTTTTCATTGTTGAATACTCACAATTAAGTTCATATAATAGGCACAGAGAAATATTTATCAAATGACAGATAAATGCTTGTAATAACATCTGTGAGGGAGGATTATAAACTTTCTTTTTTATGAATCAAGGAAGAGCCTTAAAAACAGGCTAGTAAAGTTTTTACATTGCCTAAAGTACGGTATCAATAAATAGGTTAATTATGTAATTTATGATACATAACTGAGGTAATATTGAGAATTAAAAGTGGAAACTATGTCTAAAAACAGAATGCCTTTAAATATCTACTTATTGGTCATCAGATTCTTTTTTATTGTCATAACTATTAACTAGTTTTATTCAGAAAGATTATTTTAAAAATACATTTTATAATAACAATAAAGATAGCATATGTAAAAGTACATTAAGTCAATTAATAACATAAGCAGGAAAATTATTCTTATCCATAGTTATGTACTTTAATCAATTTCTTGACTGAATATATTCCTGACACATTATATCGGTATGTTTTTCTAAAAATATTATTTTTTCATCATCTGATTATTTGTTTTCTATAAAATTCCCTGCAATATTCTTATAATATACATCATGAATTAACTTTTTTCTGTCAACTACAATATTTTTAATTGAGTGAATAATCGCTCTACCTGACATACTATGTTCTTAAATCCGTTCTTTATACTTCTGAATATTTTTATGCAAATTGTTAATTGAATAGCTTAGCCCATTTTATTTCAAATATAGTGTCCATTCAAATATATGTCAACTATCTGAAGATATTTAATGACAGAAATTGTAGATTGCTAATCCCCAAAAGAAGGGAAGTAAATGAAATGAGTTACCATAAAATGAGCTCTGATTCTGGAAGGACAAAGTGAGTAAGGTATTGGGCCTTCTTCCCAACAGAACAAAGATTTCTCTGGAGAAAATTGCCAAATAAAAATAGTCATTTAAAATTTTTGTAAAGTGTCCTAAAGACATAGTAAGTGAAGAAATATTCATTCAAAAATATCAACTAAAACTCAGAATAGTCAGTCATTTGAACATCAATTTCCTCCATCCCACTTCCTCTCCATTTCAAAGAAACTACTTGGGGTCCATAAAGTACACAGGAGTTCAGTAGCTGCCTCCCCCTCCCACCTTATAGTTTAGGGAGAACAGTTTTAACCTGGGAAAGGCAGAAAGCCAGTATTTCTCATCTCCCCCAGCTTTGGTGTATGTCAGAGAAGATGAGTTTTGAAGGGCTTTGCATTCAATGAATGATCAATTGGCATTTGATGAATGAATAATTAAAAATCTAAATATGTAAAGGCATAAATCCTTGTACAATTGCGGGGACAGAAATATCTGAAACTCTTACAAGTAAATGGGAGAAATTACCCCACACATGTTGAAAATGAGCTTTTATTTATGTTTACTTATTGAATTGAAGCACTTAATAGGATAACTTAGGTAAACTTTGCTGGCACATTTAATTCAAGTACTTTGGTTGTCTAATACTGTGATGTTTTAATTTGAAGAGACGTTTCCTTACCCATCATAAGTGTCCCAGCCAACATGCCTATAACAAAAGACAGGTTAATGCAAAAGGAAACCCTAAGCCCCAGGGAATGCTTAGGTTTCATGAAAAATGAGCTGTGGTATAGAAACGTGATTGGCCACAAGGGTATGGTCTAACAAGGAAAACCAGGTAAAGCCTCCTGTCCATTCAGATTGTTCTTGGCTTCTCTCTGTAGTGTTCCCTTTTCCAGTTATGGGGAAGAGTGAAAAGAGGGTTTCCAAGGTAGAAAGGGGAAGGGATAGAGTGACCTTTTAGGTTTTAAGACTTGCTTTGGGGAGAGGAGATCTGGTTTCTATGGCATGCCTTGGGGAAGAGGAATTCTGGTTTCTGTGATTTGCTTAGGGAAGGAAAAGGAGCCCAAGGGCAAAAGAAGGTCAGAGAGACCTAACCTCTGGGGCCCCTCCAATCTCAGTTGGTTCAAAGTACTCAGCATAGCAAACTGTACTTTGAAGTATTGTGTTCTGAGCCCCAACATTACATTTTAAACAGGAAATGTTACTTTGTAGACAAATTATTCTGGAAATAAGATAATGAAGTTGACAAGTTGTATTTTTATTGTGTAAGTTATTGTTTTGTAGTAGTTAAAATTAGCTGCACTAGGCCTTTTCTAAGTGTTAAGAATCAAAGTTTAAATGGTAGTAATTTTAAAATGTCTTTGGCATCAGCTCCAAATTCCCCTGCATCAATCCTCATGTTTTTCAAGTTAATGACTTATGCCACTTTTGCAAACTCATTGGGGATAATTGAATCCTATTTGCATGGATACCAAAGCAGGCTGTCCTTGACTCCCTTTTGACAAGCTACTGACACTGATCGACAGAAAGTAGATAATTAAACAGAAAATTAAAAACATTCTTTCCCACAATGCATGTTATGCAAAATGAAGTATTTACAGTGTGAAATAATAGTTAACACTTTAAAAATTGGTCTTAGTTTTAAATTTAGCAAAAATTTAAATTCTTTAAAATATGATAACATTACACAGCCTGAGTCTAAGTGAAAATACTTCACAAACATTTATATTCATGTTTTTTAGGAAAACAGTGGAAAAGTCTACTGTGTCATCAGAAGGAATCTTTCCTACCCTTTATAATAGTAGTGAATCGCATACTGACAAAGGGATTTTGAGCCGGGCGTGGTGGTGCACACTTGTAATCCCAGTACTTGGGAGACTGAGACCAGAGGATCCGGGTTCACGGCCAGCCTCAGATACTTAGTGAGGCCCTCCGCAACTTAGTGAAACCCGGTTTCAAAATAAAGAATAAAAAAATAGGGCTGGGGTATAGCTCGGAGGTAGAATGCCCCTGGGTTCAATCCCAGTACCGCAAAAAAAAAAAGGGGGGGTTTTGTTTTAGCATGTTTATTGAATCTGCCTCTATGTAGACAGAGTAAAATGGAGACTTCAAGAATAAGTTTGTGTGAATTAGTCCTAGTATATTAGGACTTGTATATTTTGTTTGCAAACACACCGCTTCATACTCCCCAAAAGGCAAATATTTTCAAGGAAATGTTTTGTTTTTCCACCTAGCACTAAATAAAAAGTAGTGAAATTTGTAAGAGGAATACAAGGAATGACAAGGTTAGCAAACTATTCTGTTTTTTTTTATCTTGTTAGACAGCTCAGAATATCTTCTAAGATGTGTATTATTGATATAGAAATGACTTGATCCTCACAGAGTGTGTATAGTATCAAATCGATAGTAATATATATCACTGTGCCTTGATTGATGGACCCCTAATCATCCTTTAAGATCCAACATCACTTCCTCTGTGGGTTCCCCTTTGTCTGGATGTGCCTACTACCCTACTTATATTAATAACACAGCAAGGGATACATCTGACCATCCCAGTACTCTATACTTTGTAGGCGCTTAGTAAATGTTGAATAGGAAAACATCCCACTACAAGTGACAAAAATAGGGACTATGCTTTATTCTTCACTACCTTGTTCCTAGTTTCTAATGTCCTGTACTTAATAGGTGGTAAAAGAGTATGCTTATTAAGTGGATATACATGTCCATGACTACTTTGTTAACACCAATTTCAAATTTCCATTACCTTCCAAATGCATCCTTAATATTTTCCTAGCACTTTTGAGTCAAGAAATACAAATTTAACTTACATCTATATGTCTTAATTTTCTTCTTTGATAAAGAGACATCACATCTCTTGGCTCTACATCATTACATGGGTTTATTGGCTTCTTCCTTTTCTTTGCCTCAGTACTTCCTAGTTTTAGTCAAGCCTGCTGATACGTCCACTTTCACTTAGGACCGTTCCCATTCTTTCTGGAAAAGTATACTGAAGTCCTCTTAGTCTTTTATCCTAGACTTCTATTAGTTTTCTACCTGATTTATATCCACTAAGACTCATCTCTAGTGCTGTTCCCTGTGTGCAACCCAGATGTGGAGCTCAGGGGTGGAGTTCCATGTTCATTAAACTCCTCAGTTCACAGTCTGCTATCACTCCCAGTCTATATAAGGCCCTCTCTTGTTATTTTCAGTTATTTACTCTCTTACTCCCATCACCATCCCTATGCAGCCTTTCAAAAGCAACCAGTTTAATGGCTTTCATGTGTACTCTTGTTTGTGTTCTGGTCAAACTATGATTATATAAAAGGAATTGGGCGATAAAATACATTCTGCTCTCTTCTCTTCTCATATGGGTGATTGGACCCAAGGGCATTCTGCCTCCGAGCTACACCCCCAGACCTTTTTATTTTTATTTTGAAATAAGATCTTGCTAAGTTGTTAAGGCTGACCTCGAACCTGCAATCCTCTTGTCTCAGCCTCCCAAGTACTGGGATTACAGGTGTGCACCACCATGCCCAGCTTGCCTTTTATTTCTTTTTTTTTTTTCATTCATGGATACAGGTTTTCAAGATGTATCCACATTTCAATGTGTGCATCTTGTCTGTGGCTTCTGACATATCTTAGCTCATTAATCTACTATTTACACTACAGTATGAATAACCTTTAACAATATAATTCTGATTATGTCATTCAGCTGCTTAGTGCCTTTGATGATTTTTCATTTTACATAGTATAAACTCCAAAATCCTTAACATGTCTACAAGCCCCAGTAGGATCTAGGAAGTCCCACCCTTTGTCATTCTCCGCTATGACCTTTATATTCCAGCCATGCTAGCTTGAAGTTCCTCAAACATGTTACCCTTCCTGGTTTGCTCTGCACATGATATTCTCTTTTTCTTCAGGTATCAGCAGGAATTTCACTTCTTCAGATGAGCATTGCATGACTGTAAAAATAAATCAGAGGATTAAGTTTTAAATATTCTGTCATTTCATGTGCTTTTTAATATACTTTACAAAAGTTCTATTTGTGTTCAATTCTTTTTTTTTTTTTTGCGCTACCGGGGATTGAACCCAGGGGTGTTTTACATCTGTGCTACACCCCCGGCCCTATTTTTATACTTTTATTTTGAAACCAGGTCACTAAGTAGAGAGAGAGAGAGAGAGAGAGAGGGAGGGAGAGAGAGAAAGAGAGCTGAGGCTGGCCGCGAACCTGGATCCTCCGGTCTCTGCCTCCCAAAGTACTGGGATTACAAGAGTGTGCCACCACGCCCGGCCCTTTATTCAATTCTTTAACATCAGTTTCAGGAAGGCGGAAGTCAGATGTCTTTTTTCTTTAGATGATCATGTCTCTGTCCATGGAAATAACACACTAAAGTATTAATCCTTCAGAACTGACTTATCCAAGGTCATAAAACTAATTAAAACTGAGGCCAGGAAAAGAACTTAGTACCTTTCTATTTCCTGTACTTGGAGTTCTTTGAATGTAGATTATGCTGTGCTTTATTTGTTTGCTTGTTTGTTGTGTGTGTGTGTGTGTGTGGTGTGTGTGTGTGTGTGTGTGTGTGTGTGTGTGTGTGTGTGTGTTATTGGGAATTAATCCCAGGGGCATTCCATCTCTGAGCTACACCCCCAGCCCTATTTTATTAGAAACAGAGTCTCACTAAGTTGCTGAGATTGGCCTTGAATCTGTGATCCTCCTGTCTTAGCCTCCCAAGCATGCTGGGTTCTTATGTTTTATTCCCAGATCAATGCCTTACACACAATATGTGCTCAATAATTACCGTAGAAAATATAGAAATAGCAAAGAAATGCAGCTGTGGATTGTGTGGTTTTATGTTTATATCAAATGGTCACTGGCTATTTATGTTAAATATGCAAACCTTGGGATTTAATGGCAAAAATAGTTGTCATTCCTATTTCCCTGAGTATATAAGTAGACATTATATTTTATTTTCTTTACTTTTTGTCAGACTGGAAGCTTCTTGCTTTGCTGTTGTTAAGGTCAGAGCTGCATTATGAAGTATTTTCAGGAGGTTCTGATTGAGAAGATGTCAGGCAAAATGTGTAGCAAGCTAAGCTTCAAATTGCAGTTGAAGAGAGAATCAATTTATAAATGTTCAATTCATGCTCATTTTAATAAGAAAAAAGACTAATGACCTCTCTACCTAAAAAAGGATGGATGGATGCAAGTTTCTAAGGATATTTCCTTTCCTTCAGAAGAACTAGCATAATAGACTGTCATTTTCTCCAACTTGGTTTCTGCCTGAGCAGGTTTTATCAATGGGCCTGTCACAAGGCTGAAATTGGGAGCTCTTGCCTTGTTGTTTCATAAATCTAATTATCTTGAATCCTTGTGGTATCAGCAAAAAATAAATATAAAAGAAGACTACTTTTAAAAAGTTCTTAAATAGCATATTTCCTTTAATTTTTAGCAGTATTAGGAAATGTGACACCAAGTATGAATTTATATTATTTATTGCATCCAGGCCTTAAGAAACAAAAACAATGTTTTTTCCTTTTTCTCTCAAAAAGTTAAATCATCTGGAAATAATGCCATTTTAACTATTGACATTTCCAGTTGATTAGTAAATAAAAACATAGCCCCTACTCAGTGTGTTGGAGAGCAGTAGGAAAAGGGACCATTGTTCCACTGTGTCTTAGCTTTGTATTGTTGTGACCAAAATACCAGAAAAGATTTTTTGGCTCACAGTTTCAGAGGTTTAGCCCATGGTCAGCTGGCTCCAAGGCAGAAATACAGTGACCACACAACTGGACATCATAGAGGAAAGCTGTTCAACTCCTGGCAGCCAGAAAGCAGAGGGAAACACAGAAAGGGGCCATGGACTTCAAGCCATGCACCCACTGACCCACCTCGTCCAGCCCTTCCCTGCCTCACCTCTGAATCTTGCTGCATTGCTAACACATGAACTTTTCCGAGGTACATGCCATATCTGAACCATGACAAGTAACATATCTCGGTATCTAATATTTCTCTATCTGAAATGAATTTTTTGTTTAGTATTGTATGTATAAGATTCTTTCATTAGCAAGGTTTTATCCCATTTTCAGAATTAATTTATTATTTTGTTTCATACCTTAACCATGATATAGCCAGAGAAGTTATTAATACTCAATGGCAAAAAGGGAAACTGAATCACCACAAGGCTAAATTATTTGCTCGAGAACTCACAATAAACATTCATGTCTTCATACTTAGGACCTGGAATTTTTCATCAACATCAGAAAGTGCTAATGATAAGTTATTATAAGTTCTTTAATTGAGGCTATTACAAGCAAGTTTCCATCATCTATTATATTCTTGCTTACCTACAATCTTACTGGCAACTTCTTGATAACTTTATGATTGTCTTGTTTCATAGATGACCTTCCCACCCGGGTTCGGCTTTGCCCAATAAATTTATTCTTACTGATGCCCTCAAGACTTTGCAGGGCCCTTTGAAAATCCCATTGCTAAACTCTAAAACTCTTAATAATCTATCTGTTGGGATTCAGAAAAATAAAGAAGGCAAGCCTTATGCAAGGTAAGAATGGAATTTAGGAAAGAGAAACATATGCTTGGGCCTTGGCTCTAAACTCTGGAGGATTCAAAGAGGAGTTGGAGGATAAAGTTGCAGTTTATGTCTTCAGAGATTGACATAAAGGATTAAAGTGAGGGAGAGAAATGGCAGTTTGAATTAGTCAAAATTCTTTAGTCACAAGTGGCAGCACCCTCATACAATAGTAATAGTGAAAATGGGAATTTCACCAGATTATGTCACAAAATGGAAGATCAGAGCAGGGCAGGGTAGAAACAGTTATACCCAGGGACTTGAATTGTCAGAACAGTGTCCACTTCTCACTTTTAGTCTTCTCTGTGCAATTTCTTCTTTCTCTGCCACTGGACTAGAGAGATGTGGGGGTGGGTCTTTGAAATGTGAACTCAGTTTTGGATTCAAGTTCTATAACTGTATGAGCATGAATGAAAATAATGCTCTTTTTCTAGCCAGAATTTGAAGCTTTTGGGAGGAAACTCAGAGACATTTTGGGCCATTTGCCAACTCCTTCGACCAATCAACATGGATTGGCATGATGAATTTTATTGTATAGATAGCTCAGTTTGTAGTCAGAGAGTAGAACTGGTTGCCAGAATAAAAGGAAGTGGTATGTTTATTGTTCAGGCCAGGTATAGATCATGATGAATCTTATATGCCATGCCAAAGCATTTGCAGTTATTTTTGTATGTATGGGTTGCCCATTGGAAGATAAAAATAGGAAAAAAAATCAGTTTTCAATGATGGCTGTAAGGAAGGCATTTGAAGTAGTATACAGAGGAGCGTTCAGGGTTGAGAAGTGGTTTGAAGATGGAATGAATTTGAAGAATTGTCAGGCCTTAAAAGGAGAGTAGGGAAATATCAGAAAGGAACTTTTATATTTCCAGCTTGTGTGATTGCATAAACTACTCTATAATTTATGATGCATCAAAAGCATGAGGAAAAGCAGATTTGGAGGACATTTTAAACAAATTCATTATAAGATATTCCTGATTTTCATCTCTGGGTGATTAGCTAGTGACTGAACTCTCCTGTTTAAGTCTGTGTGTGTGCATGTCAAATGACTATACACTACTTTACAAATCTTCCACAAATGTTGAAATAAATTTTAGCAAGGGAAATGTGTCTGTAAGAACTTCAATGAAGAGCTTAGAAAATATCCATGATCATACATCTGAGTTTCTTAATTGGTCTCAAGTCCAATTAATATATTTTATGTAAATATGTTTTCTCATGAAGTTCTACTGCTCTTGGTGTCATAGAATCTACACTAGAGAGGGCTGCTCAGGCTCACCAGCAGTAGGACATGACCCTGATTTTGTTAAGGCTTTCTCATTCTTAATTGGATCTCACTTTCTCAATCTATCAATGCATTTGTCTTTTTCCTCAGTGCTCATACCCGTAAGTGACATGAAGAATGTTAGCACATATTTCCTATGCAGTCATTTTGAAAAGCTACTCAGATTGGATTTTTTTAGTTCCATCATTAAGTAGTCTCACTAATTTTTATCAGAGGAATTTGTATTTCTGTATCTCTCTTCTAGACCAGGGGTTGGCAAACGATGGCCCAAAGGCTGGTTTTTTTTTTTTTGGAGGGAGGGATACTTTCTCTTTTAAAAAAATTCCTGCCTTTGCATATATACTCAGAAATGGGATTTTGAATCATATGGTAATTCTACACAGTATGTTAATGAAACATCTGCACTTCCATGTTCATTGAAGCATTATTCGCAATGGTAAAGAATCAAGCTAAGTGTCCATCCATCCATTCATCAATGGATGAATGAAAACGAAAAGATGATGTGTACACACACATATATGTACATATATATGCACATATACAAATATACATATACACAATGGAATATTTTTCATTCTTTAAGAAGAAGAAAATTGGATATTTGTAACAACATGGTTAAACCATGATAAGCGCAATAAGCCAGAAAAAGAAAAACAAATACATGATTTTAGTTATATGTAGAATCTAAAATAACTCAACTCATACAAGCAGAGAGTAGAATGGTGATTACCAGATACTAGGGGGTGGGAGAAATGGAAAAGTTTTAATTAGGAGGAATATGTTTTGAGGTCTATTGTAGAACATGGTGACTATAGTTAATAACAATGTGTTGTATAGTTTAAAATTGCCAAAGAATGAATTTCAAATTTTATTAAATTTTTATTTTTATTTTAATGAAAAATAATGAAACGTACAGAGGCTCCTAAACTTGTGATGGGATTACCTCCCAATAAACTCTTTGCAAATGGAAAATATGTTGAAAATACTTTTCATCCATTTAGCCTACTGAATGTCATAGTTTTGCCATTCCTACCGTAAACATTCTTAGACACATTAGCATATGGTTGGGTAAAATCTAATGCTAAGCCTATTTTATAATGAAGTATGTACTATCTCATCTAATATATTGAACCTAGTACACTTAAAAAGCACAGCATCCACTGTTTACTCTCATGATGGTGACTTAGTGGCTCACTGGGAGCTGTGACTCTGCTCACTGTCTCCTTCTAGCATTGGAAGAGAGTATGGTATGGCAGATTGCTAGCCTGGGAAAAGATCAAAATTCAAAGTAAGTTTTATACTAAATGTTTATAGCATTTTTAAAGTAAAAAATATAAATTGAACCATTGTAAGATGGGAACTGTGGATTTAAGTGATAGATGTGTTGATTAGCTTGATTTAATCATTCCATATATTTTGTGTACATATATGTATATTTCATATATATGTGTGTCTCATAACAACAGTACAACATATATATATGTAATTTGTCTATTTACAATAAAATTAAAATAAATACAATGCAAATTTTAACATTAAAACTATCCTCTCTGTTTCAGTTTCTTTTTCTTGATACAATTTTAACTTTTCCATTATACACACAACTTCATTGAATTTGTAACATCATGCCCCCATAGAGTGGTATAAATTGACTAAGATCAAAGGCGATGCATGTGTTTTAGAGGCTAATTTCTTTGATAAATTGAAAAATAAATAGGTTACAATCATTTTATGCCATTGTTCTGTTCTTTCTACATTGGAAATTATTTTTCACATTACTAAATATATTGTTTTGTGCTGGATATCAAACCCAGGTCCTCTTGCATGCTAAGCAAACACTACCACTGAGCTACACCCCCAGTCCCATGTTATTTTTGAGAAAAGCTAACACAATTTTAAACATTAATGTCTAAGAGGTAACTCCCTATTGCTATACTCTGTGACTTATGATCTCAACATATTTCCAGGGTAATAGAGATGTTACAATTATGTCATACCACCAAGCTGAATCATTACCTTTCCTCTATGTCTAGCTATATATGAGTCATAGGACATCTGGGCTGAAAGCTCATTTAGTGATATGACTTATAAAAATTCTCATACAATACTTACCTTTGCATAGTCCTCATTATCCCTTAGGCAAAATGAGCTCAACTTTTGATGAAAATGAAACTTAAAAGTATAAAGATATATAAGTGTATGTGTACACACACACATACACTTATATATATATATATATATATAATGGCAATTTTATATATATAATAAATATATGGAAATTATATATGTATATATACATTATATATGCATATATTTATTATATGGAAATTATACATATATATTTATAAATATACATATATATTTATAAATATACATATATAATAAAAATAATGAAACATACAGAGGCTCCTAAATTTGTGATGGGATTACCTCCCAATAAACTCTTTGCAAATGGAAAATATGTTGAAAATACTTTTTATCCATTTAGCCTACCGAATGTCATAGTTTTGCCATTCCTACCGTAAACATTCTCAGAACACTTACATTAGCATATGGTTGGGTAAAATCTAATCCTAAGCCTATTTTATAATGAAGTATGTACCATCTCATGTAATATATTGAACCTAGTACACTTAAATTTATATTTATATTTATATAATTTAAATTTAAATTTAAATATAAATTTAAATTTATATTTATATAAGTATATTTATATATAAATTAAAAACATATATATATATATGTATATATATATATATATATATATATATATATATCCATACATACATACATACATATCCCTTTGTGAAAACAGAGGTCAAAATTCTAGTCCATAGGGAAGCAGTTTCACATTGTATGCTGGAGTCAGTTTGAATCCCAGCTCTATGACTTACCAACCCTGTGGTCTATCTAAAGTCAATTTCTTATCTGTAATATGGGGATAATAATAGATCCTATTTCATTAGGTTTTTGAGTAGAATAAAAAAGTAATTGCACATTGAAGCACTTAGCATAAAGCCTGACATTTTAACAAGTGTTCAACAAATGTTAGCCTAATAGCAGTTGTAATAATAACTCCTTGCAACACTTTCTCTTCTACTCTCTGGGAGCATATCATGTTCCAGGAGACTCTGAAGGAATGGCTATAGAGACACATTTATCCAATGTGAAGCCAAAGATTTAGTGGTCCATGTGGAATCAATAGGTGAACAAAAGGTTGACAGACACAATGAGACCTGCCTAAGGACAGGTGTGAGACAGACTTGGTATGCGAAAGAGGGAAGATAGTCCCACAGGTATTTAGATCCACACCGCTTCCATTCATATTCATTAGTATAAATATTAAGTGAGTGGAAAAATTGAGTATAAAAAAAGTGAGTATAAATATTAACTGAGGAAAAATTTCAAAAATCACCACTGCTTTATTTAAGTGTATGCTGATTACTCATGTTTTTAGCCCTCAATTAAAAACATATTTTATTTGAAATATTTATTTAAATAATGAACATATAAAAATTATTTTGTATTTTAGAGTATTTCCATTTAACTGATAGTTCTCATTCATCAACAATGACCAAATTATCTAAATATGCAAATCTTCTCAATTACATAGTCACAAGAAAAGAGTTTGAAAAAACTAACAAAATAATGTTCTTCAGGTCCTTCCATTTTCTTGCAAATGACATAATTTTGTTCTTCTTTATTGCTGAATAGAATTCCATTATGTGTATTTCCCTTAGTTTTATAATCCATTCATCTGTTGACAGACACCTAGGTTGGTTCCATAATTTAGCTATTGTGAATTTGCTCCTATGAACATGGGTATGCATATATTACTGTAGTTCTCTGGTTTCAGTCTCTTTGGAATGATACCCAAGAATGGTATTGCCAGATCATATGATGGATCCATTCCAGGTTTTCTAAGGAATCTCCACACTGATTTCCATAGTGGTTGAACTAGTTTGCACTCCCACCAACAGTGCAGAAGAGTTCCGGATCATATGTATTCTCTAATATGTGCATGCTAGGGAAAAATAGGGATATCAGAGGGACTCCAGACAATGGTGGAGAAGCCTCAGTGGAGTCAGGGAGGTGGACTAAGGGAAGGGGAAGAGGAGGAGTGAGGTTCATTAATGGAATTACTACCATCGACCATGTGTACATATGAGAATATACCAATGTCAGTCTCAGTACTCTGTATTGGGAGGGGGAGGAAATGGGGAGGCGGGGAGGGCACCAAGTGCTGTGTGCATGTATGTCACTGTCAATATGATTTTCATTATTCTGTGAGACTCTAATGCACTAATAAGGGCACATTTAAAATAAAAAAAACTAACATAATAAAAAACAAAAACAAAAAACAAACCTGTGTCCCTGATTTCATGGAGCTTAGTCTGGGGAACTACATCAGTTGAATAATCCTAAAAACAAATAAAATGTTTTAGTATTTCAGATGCACATTGCATGCTGCTGTCCTTATGTGAAACAGTGGGATTTGGACTTTTTATTCATTCAATAACTATTTTAGAGCCTTTGCTCATTGCCGAACATTGTTGTAACTACTGAAAATATCACAGTGAACAAGGAAGGCACAGTTCTTACTCTCATGGAAATTCCAAACTACCAGATGCTCAGAAAGGATAGGAAATATATTGGTAACATTTTTAGGAAGTAGGGAAGAGAAAATTCACACATAGGTCAATGTGAAAACAAAGCCTATGCCTATCCACTGTCGTCTACACTGTCTTTCCAATTTTATCTATATGTAGTTAAGTGATCATTCTCTCTTTTGTTTGTTTACCTCCCAACAAATGGACATCCTTCCAATGGTGTAATATTTCCCACTTACTATGTGTGTCTTGTAGTAGGCAGAGACCCTACCACCGACACTGGTAAACTAGACATTCATTTTCTGTGTCAATCATGGAGAAGGTGGTTGGGTGCTTATCTAGTATGCTTATCCTGCATTTTAATTTCAGAGGAAGGAATATCCATCAAAGTAGTAACAGAGAAACCACCCATGGGTTGGCACTTGTAGCCGTGACAGTGTAGTTTGGCTTTAGATATTCAACAGTGGGAATGGTGTTGGTCACAATGCACTGATTCTGTTCTCTGGTTTTGACTCCAATTCTTCCTCCATTCTTCCTATTTACTGAGCCTCAATCTCTCACTTTTGTGGTGTCTGTGTAAGTCATCTAGACTTATTCTCTATTACTCTCAGCTAAGAATCCAGGCTGATTTGGTTTGGACTAACTGGCCTGACCAAAAACTAATTGAGTGATAATGGAATGGAGTTGCCCTGTGTTTATTCAGAGTTCTATAGAAATTCTGTGTTCAGCTTTTTCACTGTAGAACAAGATATATTAACAATAAGTAGAATATTGGTAATGCCTTCAAGCCCATTAAATGGTGTGATGGCAAAGACATTTCACTTAGAATTTTTTGAGTCAACTTTGGCTTATTGAAAACTATAAATTGCCTTGAATGAGCTGTAGAAACAAAATAACAGCATTTGCAAGAAAATGAAAAGATCTGGAGAACATTATGTTAAGTGAGATTAGCAAATCACAAAAAAAAAGAAGGGACATATGTTTTCATTAATATGCGCAACCTAGGGAGTAGTGGGGACACAAAAGGGACTCCAATGACAACAGAGAACCCTCAGTGGTGCAAGGGAAGGGGTACATAGGTAGGGGAAGGGTAAGAAAGAAGTGAATCTATGGAATTACTATCATAAACAATGTGTACATATGATATTATACCAGAATCATCCTCAGTACTACATGTTGGGGGGGGGGACACCAAGAGCTGTGTGCATGTATGTTAACACCAAACTGATACTCATTGTGATGTGAGACTACAAGGCACCAATAAAAACATAAAAAAAGAAAAAAAAACTATAAGTTGATTCAGCCAAGCTGGATATCTACAAATATCTGGGCCTTAACTAGTATCTTTAAAACAAATTGAATTCAGCAATAATACAGCTGAAACATTTTACTTTCCTTTTAGTGTACTCCTAGAAGTTGTCATCTTTTTATTCTAACTTTCCCATCTGTTTTTAAGATTTCTGTATGAATATAATTAACAGTCTAAAAATAGACTGAATACTTGTAACTTTTTTGTTCTCCAACAAGTTATTCTGGTAGTATAACACACAGTCTAAAGAAATTGTGAAAGAATTTGTTGATCCTCAAAGTTGTGGTTTCTTTTTGTGTGTGTGTGTGTATGTGTGCGTGTGTGTATGTGTTTTATTTATTTAACATGCTTTTATTGGTGCATTGGAGTCTTACATCACAATGAATATCTATTTGATGTTAATATACATGCACACAGCTCTTAGTGTCCCCCCGCCTCCCCCCACCCGTATGAAGTACTGAGAATGATGTTGGTATATTTTCACAAGTACATATTGTTTATGATAGTAATTCTACTGATTCACTTCTTTCTTGCCCTTTCCCTTCCCTTGTACCACTTCCCTTGCCCCATTATCAACCAGAGTCCCTTGTGTGTCCCCACTACTCCCTAGGTTGCACATATTAATGAAAACATATGTCCCTTCTTTTTTTGTGATTGACCGATCTCGCTTAACATAATGTTCTCCAGATCCTTCCATTTTCTTGAAAATTATGTTATTTTGTTCTTCTTTATTGCTGAGTAGAATTCCATTGTGTGTATTTCCCACAATTTTGTAATCCACTCATCTGTTGACGGACACCTAGGTTGGTTCCATAATTTGGCCACTGTGAATTGTGCTGCTATGAACATGCGTATGCATTTATTACTGTAGTTTTCTGGTTTCAATCCCTTTGGTATGATACCCAGTAGTGGTATAGCTGGATCATATGGTGGATCCATTCCCAGTTTTCTGAGGAATCTCCACACTGATCTCCATAGTGGTTGAACTAGTTTGCAATTCCACCAACAGTGTAGAAGAGTCTCAATTTCCCCACATCCTCGCCAACATTTGTTGTTTGACTTATTAATGATTGCCATTCTAATTGGGGTTAGATGAAATCTTAGAGTAGTTTTGATTTGCATCTCCCTGATTGCTAATGATGTTGAACATTTTTTCAAGTATCTTTTCAACAAATGGTGCTGGGAAAACTGGTTATCTACCTGTAGAAAAATGGAACTAAATCCTTACCTCTCACCCTGCACAAATGGAACTAAATCCTTACCTCTCACCCTGCACAGGAGTCAACTCAAGATGAATTAAAGACCTGGAAGTTAGACCAGAGTCTGTGAAATTATTAGAAGAAGGCATAGGTTCAACACTCCAACATATAGGCACAGGTAGAAACTTCCTCAACAAGACCTCCAAAACACAGGAAATTAAGACAAGAATTAATAAGTGGGATAGCATTAAACTACAAAGCTTCTGCTCATCAAAGGAAACCATCAAGAGCCTAAAGAGAAAGCCTACAGAATGGGAGCAGATCTTTGCAAGCTATCCCTCTGACAGAGGTCTAATATCTAGGATATTCAAAGAACTTAAAAGGCTTTACACTAAGAAAACAAATAATCCGATCAAAAAGTGGGCAACTGAAATGAATACACTTCATCAAAGAAGAGATACAAATGGCCAAACTTGTGGTTTCAACCATAGAATTTTCTTTACCATTACCACAGTTGTTTCTGATGACCAGGTTGATTCCCAGTCTATGTTTTGTTTGAAATTCATAAACAATTTCTGATATTTACCTTATATGAATTTGCTCAAAGCTTTTGCTGTTGTTGAAATTTATAAGAGCTTAATATTTGCTAAAACAGACATTTGCAAAATGGATGTGTGTCTGGCTAAATAGACATTTTCTGGAATATTTATCTGTTATAGAAATTATTCAAATATGTGTTGATTCAATGTGTTTAATTAGAGAAAAGAATTAACAGTTCTGAAAGAGAAGATGATTCATTTCTTCATATTTTTCATCCTGTCAACCTATCAAAATTTTAAGGATATTGGAGAGCTTAGCTATAGTATAATTTGCATATAAACCACTCAGATGTTAAACTCTATATCAAATAATCTGGATACTTCAGAATACCTGGATATTTGAAACTTGGAAGATGTATATACAAAAATAAAAAATATATGCAAATAGATGTTTGTATTTGAAGTCTGTACTATGAACTGATGACTTTAATGCTTATTCTAAGTTTATTGAGAATAAGCAAAGCATTTTATATCGATAACAAATAAAAATTAAATATAGCATAAAGAAACAAGATATATCAATTTGACCAAATCCAGAAATCCAGGATGTAATTATTTACAAGCCAGGCATGGTGGACTGTAATTCCAGGACTTGGGAGGCTAATACAGGATGATTGCACGTTTGAAGCTAGCCTCAGCAAGTTATCCAGATGCTGTTTCAAAATAAAAATAAAAAGGGCTGAAGTTGTAGTTCAGAAGTAGAATTCCTCTGGGTTCAATCCCCAGTACAAAAAAAAACCAATATAAAAATATATCAATCTTTGGCAAGTTGAATTCTCAATAGATTTCGTATGTCAATTAATTTTGCCTGATTTATTCTTATACTGTCACTTTTTTAAATCTTAATGAAAATATTTATTTTAATTTTAAATGTTCTACTATATGAAGTAGAATTAAGCAATTTTATTATACACATGTTAACATTTTCCTGTCCACTGCTTATATATATATATATATATATATATATATATATATTCATTTATCGGTGCATTGTAATTATACATTTTGATAAGTGTCAGGGTATCAGAAGCAAGCATGCATACATTACTCATTTAGCCCTCCCTCAAATTTCACCCTATTCCCTCCCCTTCCCTCCTTTTCATGCTCAGCATAGTGATTGACTCTGGTAAGTTTGTGTACATACATCATGTGCATTAGTGTATTTCCATCTTCCCCCCTCCCATCTCCCTCAGTAAGGTCACCTTTGCTCATCTAAAGTTTTCTCCTTCTTTGTCTGGAGTCCCTTGTAAAGTCCCATTCTCCCTAGCTTCCAGATATTAGGGAGAACATCCGACTTTTCACTCTGTGACTGACTAATCTCACTTAGCATAATGTTCTCCAGTTCCCTCCATTTCCCTGCAAATGATGTAATTTTGTTCTTTATGGCTGTGTAAAATTCCATTGTGTACATATCCCATAGTCTTCTAATTCTCACAACAGAGAACCAACAGAATGGGAGAAGATGTTTGCCAGCTTCTCCTCTGATAGAGGACTAATATCTAGAATATACAGAGAACTTAAAAACTCACCACTACAAAAACAAAACACCCAATCAAAAAATGGACAAGTGAACTAAATAGACACTTCACAGGAGAAGAAATACAAATGGCCAATAAATGTATGAAAAAATGTTCAACATCATTAACAATCAAAGAGATGCAAATTAAAACTACCCTGAGATTTCACCTAACCCCAATTAGAATGGCAGTCATTAAAAACACAAACAACAGCTGGGAGTGGTGGTGCAGGCTTGTAATCCCAGTACTTTGGGAGGTGGAGACTGGAGGATCCGGATTCGCGGCCAGCCTCTGCTCTCTTGCTCTCTCTCTCTCCCTCTGCCTCTCTCTCTCTCTCCCCCTGTCTCTCTCTCTCTTTACCCAGTGAGGCCCTGCGCAACTTTGTGAGACCTGGTTTCAAAATAAAGTATAAAAAATAGGGCTGGGGGCATAGCGCGGAGGTAGAACGCCCCTGGGTTCAATCCCCGGTACCGCAAAAAAACAAAAAAAAAACAAAAAACAAATGCTGGTGAGGATGTGGAGAAGTAGGAACTCTAATACACTGTTGGGATTGCAAATTAGTGCAAGCACTTTGGAAAACAGTGTGGAGGATCCTCAGAAGAATGGGAAGGAACCTATCATATGACCCAGCAATACCACTTCTAGGCATCTACCCAAAAGAACTGAAACGAAACTACCAGACTAATGCATGTGTGTCTATGTTGATAGCTGCACAATTCACAATTGCCAAACTTTGGAACCAGCCAAGGCGTCCATCAACAGATGATACTGTCACTTTATTGCTAAGTACTTCAGTATAATTTCTTTTTGGTTAGTTCCTCTAGAAATAAGACTCATTCAGATTGATTTAGTTTAATTTTAATTATCTTAGTTATTCATGCTTTCATTCAAGACTATTGAACCTTAATTCTAGGTGACTTTATGTGTTACATTTAAAATTTTAGAAGATAAAGATTTCTTTCTAAATTCATTTTTAATGTTACACGAAAGATATAGTGAAATCTTTCTAATTAAAAGATAAGTGATACGGGTGAGTTCCAGGTAACCTGAACACCAGGCTAATATGGATTATTGCAGTGCTTTCATTGTTAACTTTTGCTAGAGACTGAATATTTGTATCCCAACAAAATTCATATCCTATACCTTACCTCACTCTGTCTCAAAATAAAATATAAAAAGGGCTGGGATGTAACTCAGTAGTAGAAAACCCCTGGGTACAATCCCCAGTAGCATGCACCCACACAAAAGGAAAATTGTCTTCCATTGGAAGGTATTTGGATTTAAGAATTGTATGCTCATGAGGGTAGAGCCTTTATGAATGAGATTAGTGCATTCATAAAAGAGGTTCCAGAAAGATTCCTTATCCCTTCTGCCATATGAGATCACAGTGAGAAAATGGCTATCTTTGAACAAAGAAGTTAGTCCTCACCAAGCACTGAATCTGCCAATGCCTCGATCTTTGACTTGCCAGTGTCCAGAACTAGAACTATGAGAAATAAATGTCTGTTGTTTACAAGCCTGCTTATGCTAGCTTGTTATAGCAGCCCAAATGACTGTGACAGCCTTCATCCAATTTCTGCTCTATTCTTTTTTTTTATTAGTGCATTGCAGTCATACATCTTGAAGGATTTCAGGGTGGTTGATGTATACATGCACTCATCGGCCAATTAGCCCTCCCCGAATTCCCATCCACCTTCCCTCCTTCCCATTTTAAGCATAGTAGTTGATTTTGGTATCTTTGTGTATGTTCCATCCTATGCACCAGTTTGTTTCCCTCTCCTTCCCTCCCATCTCCCCCAGTTAGTTCACATTCTTTGCTCATCTGAGGTTTTCTCTCTTTGTCTGGAGTCCCTCCTGTGCAGGGTCGTGGCTAATTCTCCCATCACCTCAATACTGGGGTACTCCAGGGGCCTGCCCCACATCCCCAGTGCCAGGCGGGATCTCCAGGAGCGGGGTTGAGGGCTCGCCCCACGTCCCCAGTGCCCGGGAGGGGGTCTCCAGGGGTGCATCCCCAGCTCCAGGGGTTTTGGGGGGCGAGGGTTCACCCACCCTTCATCCCCACTGCAAGGGGGGGTCTCTAGAGGTGGGGCCGGGGTCTGACCCTCCCGTGTTCTCAGTGCTGGGCCACTGGCGGGGGGGCCATATCTCATCTACCTATGTCCTCAGTTCTGGGGTGTTCCAGGATAGTGTTAGGTTGCTCATGGGGGGCTGTGGCTCACCGGCACGTGTTCTCAGAGTTGGGCTGCTCCTGTATATGGCCACCTCTTCTTTTCGGCCACCTCTTCTCCCACACTCATTGCAGGAGCAGAGGCTCTGGCCCACTCCTTGAAACCATCATCGTTGTAGGTGCGGGTCTGGATTGACTTGGGCTTCATCATGTTCTGGAGTTGATCAGTTTTAATGTTGGTCTATAGTTGCTAGTTTCACAATGGTCTGCTGTCTCTTTGCTATTGGTCTCCAGGAGTCAGGGTGTAGGCGAGGCCCTGCATAGATGGTGCCTTCACCTCTGCTCTCCACTTACCAGGTGAAATGCCTGGAGTTCTGTTTATTCCCCCACTCTGTCCACTGCCTCACACTCTGTTGTTCTTCGGCTCTCTTTGTTTTGTTGAGTTTTTGCTGCCCTACCTTTCGTGTTAAGAGGCAGTCTTCCTGCCGGCTGAGTTCTGAGTTCTGGATTGCCGGCAACACACTGCCTCCCTTTATCTCACTCACCCATGTTCTTGTTGCCGGGCAGCTTCAGGGGACCATGCCATATCCATCCATGTCCTCAGTGCTGGGGTGTTCTGCGCCGGTGCTAGGCTACTCCAAGGGAGCCATGTTTCACCTGCTCGTTTTCTCGGTGTTGGGTTGCTCCTGTGCCTGGCCGCCTCATCTATGTCTCTCCGCATCACTTTCTTTGTGGTGGCTGAGGCTCACATCCCACCCTTTGCAGTCGTCAACGTTGTAGGTGTGGATCTGGTTCGACTTGGGC
Source organism: Glis glis (assembly GCA_004027185.1). Lineage (NCBI taxonomy): Eukaryota > Metazoa > Chordata > Mammalia > Rodentia > Gliridae > Glis > Glis glis. The sequence goes on from PVJS01021028.1 coordinate 21,180, forward strand.
TTCATCATGGTCCGATGTCGACCTCTTTTGATGGTGGACTATAACCGCTAATTTCACAAAAATCAGCTGTTTCTTTGCTGGAGGATTCTGGGAGCCATGGTGCTGGCGTGGCTCAGCCAAGATGGCACCTTTGTCTCCACTCACCACTTACCAGGTGAAATGCTTTGAGCTCCCTACCGCCCTCCATTCTTTCCACTGCCTCACATTCCACTGCACTTTGGCTCTCCTTGTTTTGTTGAGTTTTGGCTGCCCTACTTTTCTTGTCAAGATGCAGTCTTCCTGCCGGCTGGTGGAGCTCCGACTTTCCGAGTATTGACGACATGCTGCCTCTCGCTATCCCACCATCCTGGTTCCTCTGTTCTATTATTTTTATTAGACATGTTAGTGAATGAAAGGCCATTCTTATTCATATGTTTTTATTTATATGTTAGTTTCATTTCCTTCCTGAATAGAAGGAGCTATCGATACCCTGCAAGCTTATAGAATCATGTCTTTCCTTCCTGTTCTGTTACAGCTACTAGTACTACTATCGTTTTACATTTGCATGACTTGTTATAGAATACAAATATATACACATACTTTATCATTTTGTATGTCCAAAACGTCCTTACAAAATATCAGTTTTTATCTTCATCTTATAGATATGGACACTCAGGATCAAATAATTTTAAGTAATACATGATGGCTCACTCCATTGTTCTATGATGGAAAAGCTAGTTCCATAGCCTTTGATTCTAAGTTGAGTGATATTTCTAGTACATTACAACATCTCACTATCAGTTATTACTCTTTTAAAAAGCATTTATTGAGGCAAAATCTTAGCCTTCAGACCCATGATAAAACCCACCTTAGAACCAACTACATTAACCGGTAATATGGATTTAAGTTTGATTGTCATGTATCAAACATGTTGCTTTCTAGATATTTTGAGTGTAGTAAGTGCAAGACAGAATCATTTATTTTGTATTATGAGTCAAGAATCTAATTCACTTCTGTATCCGAGAATCAAATCTCAGATTGCTCATCATGAATGCTTGGCAAACAGAACTTTTATTATTATTTATTTGGGGGCTTTCCTTGGGTTAGCTTCTTGTTACAGAGATAGAGTTCATCCTCTTTCTCATTTTAAGAGTAAATCCAGGATGCAAAATAAAAATGCTAAGAAGTTGAATTACATTTACAAGTCTTACACATGTTTGATAAGAATTCTATAAAAATTGGTGGGTCAGAGTTTAGAGATAAAAGACTGGAATTTAGGTACTAGTCCAAGTACACAAAGATTCAGATTTGAGGCTTAGTACTCAGTTTTCTTGACACTCAGGTCTGCATTAATTCTATGATAATCCCAAGCTTTGCCAGTATTTTAGATGCATCACAATGCTCTTGACAGAGGGCATTTCGTGATAATGGCGTGTCTGCAATAGTGTGTTTGGTTTGTTTGTTTTATTTTGTTGTTTTTTTAATTTTGTTCCACTGAGGATTCACTGTATATTTTCATAAGGCTTTACTCTGTTCTTCACTAGGCCTTCTGTCATTGTTATGGTTATATAGAGAATGTCTCCTGAAGAGCTCATGTATTAATGTTCAGAGTTGATATAAGTCATGAGTGTTGTAATCTCATCAGTGGGTAAATTCATTGTGATGAATTTACTGGATGGTAACCCAGGCAGGTGGAGTGTGGCTGGAGAAGGTATGTCTCTGGGGGTGTGGCCTTAAGGACTGTGCTTTTGTCTTTCAATCCCCTTGCTTGCTTGCTCTCTCGTGCTTCTGGCCTTCATAATGTGAGTAGCGGAGCTCTTGACTTCTCTCTCTCTCTGTTTCCTGCCACTATGCCCTGAGCTCTGCAAATCCCAGCTTCACATGGAGTAAACCCTGAAATCTCCAAAGACTGTGACCATACAAGTTGTGTGATCAGTTGTTTAGGATTATAGCAGTGAGAATGTTGACTGAGACAGTCATAAAGCAATGAAAATTCTTTGAAATAGAAATACAAATCCTAATTGCAAGGTAGTACATAAGAAAAACAATTGCTTTCTAAGAGAGAAATATCTAGAAAAGTAAGAGAAGTTTCATATTTCAAGGCACTGGATGCTTTTTTGTGTCTCTACCAGATTTAACCCTCACCTAGTGTAGTAAACATACCACTGTCACAGTCATCTCAGTTTAGGACAAGGAAACAGAACATTTATCTTGAAACAAAAATATGCAAAGAGACAAAAATGCTGACACTGGCTTGCTGCACTCAAAAATGGTTGGACTGTTCTGAGTGAAGTGCATGTATGGGTTGACAAGAAGTGTTTCCAGAGTCACTTTTCTTTGAGGCAGATATGTGTTAAATAGCACAGTTTTGTACCCATAAGGGAAGAAAGATACATAAGAAATGAGTGAGATAATAAATTGCTAAGGAGTTCAAATTATCATGCAATAAACTAAGGAGGGTGAATAGACATTGTGTAGCTAAAGAATCTTCAGAGACAAATGACATCTCCAAATTGAATTTGGATACTTAAAAATGATGCTTGTTGAATTGCATGTCATATAAATGTCAATTGTGTGTTAAATTACAAGCAAAATATTGTTTAAAAGAAGACATAATTCTGATATGTGATTGTCTCTTAAACCTTTAACAGCTACATGACTGGAGTATGTTGTATAATCAACAAAGCACTTCATAATCATGGACAACAGTTAGTTTTATTAGCTCCATTTTATCGGAAACATTTTATATAGGCAAGGGAATTTCTCCATATCATAACAGTTACAGAGACAAAATGATTTATTAAGCAGTATTAGGCATCTGTACTTGTATTTGAAAAAATAATTATAATCTAACAATGATAGCATCCTGCTCAGGAAATAATCACTAAGAAAACTCTTGCAATCATGTTATAGAAATTGTAAACTTCTTTTTGGATATTTCAAATGTTGGACATAAGTGACTCTTCATTGTCCAAATAACTGTCTATGTTTCTTAGCTGGACTTCCATGGTCCTCTTTAACTTTACCCCAGTCTACCGTTTTAATCTAATTTCCCATGAATTTTCATCTCATGCTCCCTGCTTTCTTTTCACAGTAACATATGTCTCTTCCAAGTTTATTAATTCATTCTCTTTTCACTGCCTAAATGCCTTCACCTCATTCTAGATGCCTACCATTGATTCTTTAAGTTGCAATTTAAATGATTCCTCTTCTCTTTAATATTTAATATACTTCTATTGGTGCATTGCAATCTCACATCATAATGAAGTTCAGAATGATAGGAACATACATGCACACAGCACTTGGTGAGCTTTCCCCAGATCACACCCCACTCTCTTCCCCAAACATGATATTGAGATTGGCATTGATCATTTTATATATGTACATAACATCATTTGAAGTGTTTTCTTCATCAAGTCTTTCTTCCCCTCAACCTCCCTCCCCAAGCCCCCTCTATCACTCCATTAGGGTGTCTTCTGCTTTGTCTGGAGTCCCTCTTAAATCACAATTTCTCCCTAGCTTCTTCATAGGAAAAAAAACATATAACCCTTCATTTTCTGAGACTGGCTAATCTCACTTACCATAATATGCTCTTGTTCCATTTATTTTCTTGAAAATGACATAATTTTGTTCTTGTTTATGGCTACATAAAATTCTATAGGGTTTATATTCCACTATTTCATAATCCATTCATCTGTTGATGGACACCTAGGCCGATTTCATAATTTGACTATTGTGAATTGTGCTGATATAAACATGGATATACATGTATCATTATAATATAATGGCTTCAATTCCTTTGTAAAGATACCCAGGAGTGATATGGCTGTACCATATGGTGGTTCCATTCCCAGTCTTCTGAAGAACCCCCACACTGCTCTCCATAGCAATCACACTAATTTGCAATCCCACCAACAGTGTATAAGGGTTTCTATTTCCCCATATCCTCACCAGCATTTATTATTGTTTGTATTCTTGATGATTGCTGTTCTAACTAGGGTTAAATGGAATCTCAGTGTAGTTGGAATGTGTATCTCCCTGATTGCTAATAATTTTGAACATTTTAATTTCTCTCTGTGAACAGTTTTCTGTGTCCTACCATGAAGCAGAATAGACAATGACTCTAGCTACTGGTGATCACAGAGGAAAGCATTTTATTGATAAGTGGCCATTTTATCAGGCTGAGAATAACTATCTTGACGGTACTCCTATGCTCCCTGAGAAATTTTTGAGAGTCCAAGTAGAGTTGAGGCAAAGATTTAAAGAGGCAGGTGCTGCCAGGCATGGCAGTATACACCTGTAATCCCAGTACTTGGGAAGCTGAAAACAGGAGGATCACAGGTTTGAGTACAACCTCAGCAATTTAGCAAGGTTTTTAGCAACTTATGGAGACTCTGTTTCAAAATAAACAATAAAATAGGGCTGGTAGTATAGTTTAGAGGTAGAATGCCCCTGGGTTCAATCCCCAGTACTACAAAAATAAGTAAAATAAAATAAAATAAAATCACAGATGCTATGTTTATATAAATAGTAATTACTTTCAGAAAGTTGCAGGTAGAAATTCCAATGAAATAGAAATATTTTTATCTTAATGATGTCTGAAAATCATTAGGTTCTTTCTGTCAAATACTTGGGGTCTTTATGGTTGCCATTTCGAAGATCTTTGTCAGATTTCAATAATCCCCTAACTTGATTATTCTCATAACATTTTGTTCAACTATCATGAGATATACATTATAATGATTTTCTCTTATTTTTAACTCCAGAAGTTATGAATTAAATGTAAATTAAAGGAGATATCTGATGATTTCTTGCTTGGGGATACTAGACATATATCCATTATTCAATAAATATTAATCGAACAACTCTTTTCTTTAATATTGTATTGTGGAAACTCAGGGAAAAGTCTACCTTACTTGGGGAAATGTCCATTTAAAATAATATATTTTAAAATAAATATATGATATTATCTTATGCAAGGTGATTTATAATCTAATTAACACGAACAAGATTTTCTAAACCTTGTGCTAATATTTGGCCCTAAAGAGTTTATCTTCTATTTACTGGAACTTACATACCCACAAAATATGAGGGAATGAAAGGAAATACTGCAGATACAATTTTAATGAGATTTTAGTGAATACCTACTTCTATGTTTCAGAACTCTTGGCCTCTGAAATATGAAGAAAGGTAATTTAAGGTGCTACCTCAAATCTCAGAGTTCAGTGGAGAAAAATTATATCTGAGTTCCTCATAATGCTTTACTGATGTGTATATATATATATATATATATATGTGTGTGTGTATATATATATATATGTATATATATATATATATATATAGTTCTATTTTGTAGATGATAAAATTGAGTTATAGGAGTTATGTTGCTGGGCCAAAGTTATACAGTAATGAAGCACCAACACCTATATTAAACTGAGTTCGTATGACTATAAGTCAGAAGCACTGCCTGTTATGGATTTGACCTTACATTAGTGGACAGTAAAATCATTAAGGAGATTAAAACCTGTCACTCCTGAGCTTTTTATTTAGAAATCATTATTGCAGCAAATGACAACTTCATTCATGATAAACATTTATTATCTTAAATTTTTATCTTTATTTCTCTATTCCATTTGGTCTTTCGACAACTTTTCAGGTTAGAGGGAAACAGACCCAACATGGCTCTACTCTAAAAGCTCGGCAAAACAGCAAGGCATTATGGGAAAACCCAGAGTCAATTACAAAGGGAAGCCCAAATCAGACAGGTACCCCAGATTCATTGCTTATGAATTCACATTATCTTCTATTATCTGGAATGGCTATAGTTGAATATTAGCTTAACCTTCTGGTTGATGCAAAAATCTCATTATTTTTGATGGATCTAAATCCACTCAGGATCTTGTAGGATCAAGTACCATTGGTCCATCAATGACAATGACTCATGGTTTCTTTAAAAACATGAAAAATACTAGTTCTGGAAACTTGTGATTGATGGACAAATAAAACCAATTTTGGGCAGGCAAAGTTTCTATAGGATACCACAAGATATATGTCAGAAATAAAGTTAGTATGGCTAAGTAGTCTAAATGTAGAGAGTGACAGATTTCAATTCACTATAAGAAATTTTTCTAACATTGTAACTGACTGTGAATGGAACAAACTGACTCATGAAGTGTGGTGCCTATGACTGGATGTTCCAATAAAAGTGATATGAAAATGTTATTGGTGTGATAGAGGGACTTTCTGTGTATAGTAGGAAACTGAAATAAATGGTCTTGAATTTTCCTTTCATCCCATCTTTCTAACAATAATTCTAGGTTGACTCCTCTTCCTCAAATAGACTGAGGATTTTGAAAAGTGGGCAAATGGAGGATATGGAAGGAAAATAAAAAAAGGGAAATCTAGAAGGAGGGGGAGGAGAAAGAAATTGAACTTTGAAAGAGGAAAACAGAGAAACAGGATGAGAAGGGATGGGAAATTATGAAAAGAAATGCATATGGAAGTCCAATAAGTATTGATTTTCCCATAGCAGAAATGGAGCAGTACACAATGACTAACAGTGTATAGTAGATGAGTGTAAGCAGCAGAGCAACACCTAGTTCAGACCTCCATGACAGGTCTTCCCACATGCCAGGTGACCGCTGACATTCACCTAGTCTCATATGTTCTCTCCTGCCTCCATGGCCCACTCAGAGCATATAGAGAAGCAATGTTCCTGTAAATGTAGCTCATTTATGAATAAAGCTGCAAGCTTGTATATGCAGCTCGTGGCTTGTTACTTACCTTATTTTCAACTCTTGATGCTTTCAGCATTGTTTCTCATTCTGTTTTTTTTTTCTGTCCTCCTTTTTATCACAGTGTTTTTCTCCTGATTCTAATTTTACTTTATTTATTTATTTATTTATTTTGCGGTACTGGGGATTGAACCCAGGGGCGTTCTACCTCCGAGCTACACCTCTGGCCCTATTTTTTATACTTTATTTTGAAACCAAGTCTCATGAAGTTGCGGAGGCCTCACTAAGGAGTTGAGGCTGGTCGTGAACCCGGATCCTCCGGTCTTCGCCTCCCAAGTACTGGGATTACAAGCATGCGCCACCATGCCTGGCTAATTTTACTTTATTTTAGGGCAACTTGTCTGTTCATTTTGGCATTTTCCAGAGAAAAAGATATATAACTTAACCCCCTCCAGATTATATTTGATCCTTTAAACTCTTTTCTTGGGCAATACATGGTGTACTGACCCACTCATATTATCCTCCAAAGTTCAAACTGTTTCTATTTTTCTAAGACTTGGAGAAATTTGCTGATTTCTGCCTGGGTGCATCCAATCCCAGTGGGGAGGCATATCAGACATTCTCAAGTCTTTCTTGAAGCAATGTAGGTGAAGAAACCCTATCATTAAGAAATTGAACATTAATTTTTTTGTTCTTGTAATACAAAAAAACCCTATATTGACTTATAAAACAGTGAGTCTGTGGCACCTCTGAAAGAAATAAAAAGAATATACACAGTTGCTACCAGAATTTCCAGTCACATCACTTTGTTCATATTTCATTTCAAATCATTAAAAATAGCATATGTTAAATGTCATGCTGTGGGTATGGGCTCTAGAATGAATTGTGTGCTTATGCGGGGGTGGAGGAACATTCCCTATTATATCACAGCCAACAGGAATTATTCCAGAAATTTTTCTCAAGTTACTATGTTTTTGCTTGTGGCTTTTCCTTTTAACCTTTCTTTATTGGACAGTAACTGTTCATCCTCTCTCTTCAGAGGTCATCAAATATGAAAAATTGTCCTGGCATGTTTCTGGAATCACAAGACAAATTTTGGGCAGTTTTAACATTTCTTGCAATATCTCTGCATTTTGATAACAAGACACAAAATCAGTAAACATGTCAAGGCTAGTAATATATTATATTGGAAGCAAATGCTGTACTGTTTCTATCTTTAAACCCAGAATTGTAAGGTTTTCTTTTGTCTGTGAGGGAGTAGCATGTATCAAATATCTCCTTGAAGAAAATAAATGGTAAAGCCTACAGAGAAAACAGAAAAAAACTCCAAAACACAGTAGTTGTTTGATTCCCTTAAAAAACAATCAAGACAGCCAAGGTTTATGGGTACCAGACTTAAGAAGAGAAGAAATTGCATTGAGGTGACCCCCACATTTTCCTATATGTCTCCCCTCCCTCCCTATTCACTCACTGATTCTCAGTGATGATGCTGGAAGCTGAAGAGAAAGAAGCCTAGAGTTGTGTTCATCTCCTTGGATGAAGATAACAGGATCAAAGCTCAGGAAACCAAGGCAACCATGACTTGAGGAAGAAAGATACAGCAGGATAGTGTGCTACAGAGGGGTAGGTCTCAAATACCACACACAGTTTTCCCTGGAATATTTTCTAGCTCCTGCAGTAAACAAGTCTGGTGCAAGACATCTAGAAATGAGGCTCAGATTCATCCATCTCACAGTTCTGGGGAAGCAATTGTAGAGGAACCATTCCACACAAAAAGGAAGGGCTCAGGTAGCAATAAGAGTCACACCATTAAAAAAAATTAAGGGCCATGATTAAAAGTAAAGGCAACCGGGAGTGGTGGCACATGCTTATAATCCTAGTACTTGGGAGGCTGAGACAGGAGGATCCAGGTTCGTGGCCAGCCTCAGCTACTTAGTGAGGCCCTCTGCAACTTAGTGAGACCCTGTTTCAAAATAAAGAATAAAAAAGTAGTGTTGGGGGTGTAGCTTAGAGGTAGAATGCCCCTGGGTTCCATCCCCAGTACCAAAAATAAAAAAAGTAAAGGCAAAGTAGAAGCAGAGCAGGACTCATAAAACCTGAACTGAAGACCAGACTACATGAAGGTGATCTGGCCAAACTCTAGTAGTTGACCAGAACTATATTAAGTTCTTTGTGGAGGATGGTAGTACTGTGCAAAGAAACTACACTTTAAAAAAATTTTACTAAGTACAACTTTAAAAAATAATCTCAATCATGATGAAAAAAGAGAAAAATGAAAATGAAATAAAAATTAAAAGAAACAAAGCAATAATAATGCTCTCACAAGAGATTCAGTTGTAGTCATTATCAGACATAAAATGTCAATGTCTGAACAATTAACATATTTGACAAATAGAAAAATAGATGGAGAGTTTAAATAAAGAATGGAATTTATGAAATAATTTATGAGCCAGGCATGGTGTTGCACGCCTGTAATCCCAGTACTTAGGAGGCTGACATAGGAGGATGGCAGGTTTGAGACCAGCCTCAGCAACTTAGCAAGGACATAGCAATTTAGGGAGACCTTGCTTCCAAATAAAAAATAAAATAGGGTATAGCTCTGAGGTAGAATGCCCCTAGGTTTAATCCTTAGCAACACACACACACACACACACACACACACACACACACACATATACACACACACGAAATAAATATAAATTATAGGTTAAAATGTACGGTAACTGAAATTAAGAAATTAATAATCATTTAAATTGCAACTTACAAACTATATAACAAGGGGTTCATAAAGTAGAAGATAGTTCAGCAAGCCGGGCGTGGTGGCGCATGCTTCTAATCCCAGTACTTTGGGAGGCGGAGACCGGAGGATCCGGGTTTACAGCCAGCCTCAGCTCTCTCTCTCTCTCTCTCTCTCTCTCTCTCTCTCTCTCGCTCTCCCTGTCTCTCCCTCTCTCTCTCTACTTAGTGAGGCCCTCCGCAACTTCGTGAGACCCGGTTTCAAAATAAAGTATAAAAAATAGGGCCGGGGCGTAGCGCGGAGGTAGAATGCCCCTGGGTTCAATCCCCAGTACTGAAAAAAAAAAAAGAAGATAGTTCAGCAAGAAATTCCAGATTGAAGCCCAAAATTACAGAAGATGAAAAACACAAAAAATATTAGGCCAAATATAATGTGGTGAAATGTTCTAAAATTTGTGTCATTATAGTCTGTAAGTTAAAGTAACAGGGAAAAGAAGCAATCTTAGAAAAATAAAAGGCAATCACTTTAGAAAGCTTTTTTAAAAAAAGGAGAATAAAGTGAGTGGAAGTGTTTCCTTTAGGGGGAAGTGAGAGGATGCCCGGGAAAGACTCACCAAGTGCTGTGTGCGTGTATGTCACTATCACTATGATTATGATGTGAGACTATAATGCACCAATAAAAGTATACAAAAATAAAGTTTTATATCCATGAAAAGTAAACAAATATAAATAGGAGAATAAAAATCCTGTTTCAAACAGCTTTCAAAATACTCCAGTAGACAGACAGACACACACACACACACACATGCACATATGTACATTATTGGTGTAGCTAAAGAGTGGAAACAAAAGGGAATTTAAAAAGCAGCCGTTTATGGTTATTTGTCCTTCAAAGGTGAAATAATAAAACTTCATCAGAAACACTGGAAAGTAAATTGACAAAGAAATGGCAATGCTGAGAAAAATAATTCCCATAGTTCTATTCATGATAAAATTTCCTTCAAATATAAAGTTGTTTATAAATAAACAGAAATCAAAATATTTATCCTGGGAAAACCTCATTAAAATGTAAAAAGATATTATCAAGAAAGCAAAAAGAATAGAACATTCACTGTTAAATAATACTATGGGGTTAAAAATAAATATGGGCCGGGCATGGTGGCGCACGCTTGTAATCCCAGTACTTTGGGAGGTGGAGACCGGATGATCCAGGTTCGCGGCCAGCCTCAGCTCTCTCTATCTCTCTCTCTCCCTGTCTCTCTCTCTCTCTCTCTCTACTTAGTGAGGCCCTCCGCAACTTCGTGAGACCCGG